>PVJX010029213.1:0-23142 GCA_004027295.1 Dolichotis patagonum
AGAAGATATAATACATATATGCTAAAGTTACATATGAATATAAAATTTTATTTTATAAACAGAAAACTGTGTTTGTCCCAAACATGGTAAGATGCAATATTAGGCTATCTAGTCTTCTTGGTAAATAATCCTTTAAGTAATAATACAATTTTTTAAAACTAGTAGAAAATGACTATCTTTATTAACAGAAGAGACAGTTAAGTTGCAATTATAAACTCAGAGATAGGAAAATGTGAGCTGTTTTATGTATAATATCTGGCATGTTGGTGCTTATTTAAATAAAATGAAATGAAACTCTTCAGATTCTGCTGCATTAGAAATGCAGCAAAAGAGGTCAGGGTAGAATCAATACTTGCTAAACGTGCAAGAACCAAATCAATAGAAAAAGACATTGCATTTCCCAACAACTGAGATGGAAAAAGACAGAAAGTATGACTAGAAATAAAAATAAAAATAAAAATAAAAATAAAAATAATGAAACATGATGTCTGTATTGATCGGTTTCTGCACCTCCTTAAATTACTAATTCATTAAAGCCTTATCCTTGCAAAAAAGTAGTATAAAAACTGGAGTAGAACCTAGAGAAGTTCACTGTCTTGGGGCAAGTGGATGGAAAACTAAGATGATGTCTTTGTACTCCAATATATTATGGATATGAGGTCAGCATGGAAAAAAATGTTCAGATCCTAGTTCCTGAAATCCATAAAAGTGACCTTATTTGGAAATAGGGTCACTGAAAATGTAACAAAAATAGAAATTAAGGTTATAGTAAAGTAGCATAGGCCAGCCCTTCATCCAGGAAATATTTAATGTACGATTTTGATGAAGCAAGGCCAAATCACAGAAAAATTAAGAAAATGAATAGGACTAATTAAAAGAAGAAAACAACAAAGCCAGAAATATACATCATTATAAATCAAACTAAAAAGATACAAAACATATGCCATAGGCTTTGCAAAGGTAGACGCTAAAAAGAGAATATCATAAAAGATTTCAAAACTTTTCAGGGTACCTAACCTAGCTCTCTCAGAAATATAAGAGGGGGGTAAAAGACAAAAAAAATCTAAAAATCTTAACACTTGTACCCCTGTTGATCCCCAAGTTGAACAGGAGTACACTGAAGAGGTTAGTAGACTAGAAAACAGAATGCAGATAGTGGACCTATAGTTTAATAAGAGATCGTAATGACCACAGCACACACAAAATAAAAAACCTGAATAACCCTTTATCTTCTAAAAACAATAATAAATTATAGTTTAAAGTTTGTTATGAAGAACTTCACACCAGATGGCTTTACTATTGAGTGCAAACAGATAGATACATAGATATAAATATACAGATATATATATACATCTACATATATATGTAGATGTACATATATATTCACCTCTATACAAATCCTTTCTATACAAATACTTAGCTTACTGTATGGGAGGTACATTACTCTGACATCAACCCAGGAAAAGATATTATTTGAAAATTACAGAATAACCCTCATACACATAAAAATATTCTCAAAAATGTTACAAAAGTCAAACGATCTCCAAGGTTATCCCAAAAACAGAAAAATAAAATACAACCTTCAAAGTTTTTTTTTAACATTCATAAATCCATCGATGTAATTCACTGTACTGACAGCGTAAAAAAGAACATGATAGGCAACTATGGCTTGCAGGTGACCAAACAGGACATACCAGGCTGACGCTGATATTAACCTCCTAAAGGAATAGAGAACAGACTGATTTTCATAATGTGAATCTACACTACATCTTCCAGAATGGTGACAGGACAGAGCCTGCTGTGTGCACACTAGTGTATAGTAAATAAGTAAGCAGGGAAAAGGCTCAAAAAATAATTTAAAGAGTTTTCTATTGGGTTGACTCACTTTTTACACAACTTGTTTTACTAAAATTCAGACTAATTTCCTCATATTTAAATGAGTTGAAAACAAATTCCAATGTCATTTCAATGATATCATGCTATTCTTTTGGTTTATCTACTTCATATCCTTGAGAACAGAGGTGGAGTATATATGTACACAAGTGTTATGATTGCATGGTCATGGTGTCTTCTTAACCACTTACCAATCCAATTATTTAAAAACACAATGACCAAACATGGCATATTTTTGTTAATTTTTATAATATTTTTATAATATAGTATTATGGGAAATATATTTATAATATAATATTATGGGAAATATAAAAATTGCAATTTTATAAAATAAATTATATATAATATATATAATTTATATATTACATAATATATATAATATATATAATTCATATATTATATAATAAATTATAAAATAAATTTTATAAAATTTATTCAATACTAGAATCAACTGGTTGCAATTGCAACTGGTTGCAATTATAAAATTGCAATTTTATAAAATAAATTATATAAATTATATATAATTTATATAGTATATAATATATAATATATATTATAGAATAAATTATAGAATAAATTTTATAAAATTTATTCAATACTAGAATTAACTGGTTGAAATGACACCTGTCTGAGCAACACTCGGGACAGTACATGAACAAATGTGCTGCTCTAGTGAAATCCGTTAAAAGGTTAATCTGGTCTTGAGGTTGCTCTCTGTAAACTGGCCACAAGCTCTAGTCCTCTGATGAGCAATCTAAAGGACTTTGTCGTGGATGTCTACACTGTGTCTTTCAAGAGATACTTCATCTTGGTAGACAACCTGCAGCCTAAGTGTCCAACCCATGGCCAGGTGTCCCTCTCACAGGAAAATTGGCTTTATGGACAGACATTTTTGTGGCTCGTTTAACGTATGTTCAGTTTATTCTTGCAAAGATAACCACTAAGAAAGCCCTGACTGGAAAGACAAATGAAGTATTGGGTTAGTGTGTGTCAGGCGACAGTAAAAAAAAAAATAAAACCAAAGGGCCAAGGATATAGCTCAGCAGCACAGCACATGCATACATCCTGAGTTCAATTCCTGGTATCTTTAAAAAAAAAAGCAGGGGGACCAAAGTGCGTGAAAGAGAATCAATGTATTACTCAATAATTCCCAGAGAGGTAGAACTGCCAATAGGAGGGCAAAAGAATTCCAGAGGAAGGAGCCACGGAAGTAAGAGGGGCCTAGCCTGTATTAAGGTCCCTATGTTATCCTTCTAAGTCTTCTTTTGGAGGTTGTAGATTTGCTAGTTAAAAGTAGTTAAGTTCCCCTCTTCACTCCTGAAGGGTGAGTGTATTTCAATGCCTCTGGTGTTGACCACTAATTTCTATCACAGTCAGTAGCTGTGGGTCGTGCCAACGTTTGTGTCAGTGAGATGAGGAACAAGCAGGCTACATAGCAATCACCCACATGGAGAGGTAAGGTTCAAACTAGCCCAAGGTGAAAGGATAGGAGTAGGTTTCAAATAATTTATGTCAGACAAATACATGACCATGTTTATACATGCAAATGAATATTCTTTTATGAGCATAAACACTGTATTTCATGTCATCCATTTCTCATTAACCACTTTTAGTATTAACAATGAATTCCTGCAATATGTAAGTCATGTTTTTCATGAACCTAGCATTCCATTTTAATTTAGTTGGTTTTATTGATTTACCTGAGCTTCAAGTAGTTCTACTTAGGTAGTAGTCTATAGACCCCAGCCACTCATCAACATTAGTGTTACAAAAGATAAGAACTATTCTCAAGAGAAAGAATACTGAAGTAATTTTTACTCCATTGCTTTTTTTGTAGTGCTGTTTTTATTATTATGATAATCTCTGCTCATGAATCAGAAAATAAATACTGATAAGATATTGAAATATCTATGCATAGAGAAAAGAGTGATGCACATCCTTTAGGAAGAATTCTGATTGCTAAAAATCAGTTGCTGCATATTGCATTCAAAGTCTGTGTTCAAAATGGACATCTGAAAAGAACAGACACTTCTCAATAAGGAGATATAATTGGCCAATAGGTAGCATGAAAAAATGTTCCATGTCGCTGACCATTCCAGAAATGCAAATTAAAACATTAAGATTCCATCTCACCCCAGGAGGAATGGCTATCATCAAGAAATCAAGCAGTAACAAGTGCTTGTGAGGCTGTGGAGAGAAAGGAATCCTTCTTCATTGCTGTTGGGAATATAAACTGATACAACCACTGTGAAGATCAGTATGGGATTCCTCAAAATGCTAAAAGTAGAAATTCCACTTGGTTCAGTTTCTCCCCATTTAGGTACCTCCTCAAAACAGTTAAAAACAGCACACCATAGTGATGTATCACAACAGCTAAATCCTGTAAACATCCCGTATGTCTGTTGACAGATGAATGGAGTAAGAAAATGTGAAGGGCCAGGGATTTAGCTCAGTGGCTTAGGCGCCTGCCTGGTAAGCACGAGGTTGTGAGTTCGATCCCTAGTACAAAAAAAAAAAAAGTGATATTTATGCATAGTGGAATACTACTCTGCCAGTAGGAAAGATAAACTTGCAGCATTTGTAGTAAAATGGATATACCTTGAGACCATAATGTTCAGTGAAGTAAACGACACACAAGCTTGAACACTGTCTGGTTTCCCTTACACAAAAAAAGTAAAAAAGAGGACAAAAAAGTCACTGAATTCTAAGTATGTATCTGTTGTTGGTTTCTAGTTTCACTCAAATATGGTGCGAGAAATCACTTTGCAGGATTTCCACTTCTTTGGGTATGTTAAGCTCTTTAATTGCTGACTGGTCTATTTTGAATTTTTAAAATCTCAGAACAGGAAAATCTATGAAGATACAGAGTAGCTCAGTGGTTGCCTAGATTTAGCAGGAAGAGCCTGGGAGATGATAGCTTCTGGGTAGTGTTTTATTTTGGTATAACAAAAATGATCAAAATTTCATTATGGTCATAGTTGTACAACTTCATCAATGTGCTAAAATCCACTGAATCTTAAACTTTAAGTTCGTAAATGTAAGCAAATTTTAGTTCAATAATGCTGTTCTTTCAAAATAAAGTCTATTTCAACACTATTTACTGTTTAAAAAGTAAATATATAAGCTTAACCATAAAATAAGTTAAGACTTATACCTGTTTGAAGGTTTGTTTTGTTATTTAATCTTAGGAAGTTTTCTTATTTCTGCTTTTTGAGTTTGTTTGTTTTGGTTTGGGTTTTTTATTTTTTGTTTTTCAGTATTGGAAATCTAACTCAGGGATACCGTATCACTGGGTTCCAGCCCTAGCCCTTTTTATTTTTATTATTTTGTTAAGTTCTTGTTAGGCTCTTGTTGAGTTGCCCTGGAGGGACTCAAACTTGCACTCTTCCTGTCTCAGTCTCTCAGAAAGCTGGAATTACACGCATGTACCACTATGCCCAACAGAAAGCTTTTTCAGTCACATATTGCTATGACATGGAAATATCCCTTTTACAACTTGGTACTTTAGTCATGGAAGGATACAATCATTGTGAGGAAAATTGTGAAATATCTTGAAATGGACAAAAGAGTGGTTCTTTGTCATGCATCCTCTTATGGATTATCCATGCTTATCTCTATCTTTAAATTATCTTACAATGTAAGTTGTTTTAAAACATGGATAACAATGCAAATTATTCTTTTACAAAGAAATGTAGATTGGTTGTGTTCCAATCAATGGTCTGCTGTGGTTTATATCTAAAATCTCCCCTAAAATCCCCTGTGTTTGGAAGATGACTGGATCACGGAGGTGCTACATTCATCAGTCGTTCCGTAGCTAAAGGAGCAGGCCGGAGGTGGCTTTCTGGAAGGGCTATCTTCTCTTCCCTTCAACCTTCCTGCACCTTGGCTGCTGCGAGTTAAACACCTTTTCCTCTGCTGTGTCCCTCTGTCATCCTGTTTCTGCTTTGGATCCAGACAGCCATGAACCAAAACTATGAGCCAAAGTAGACCCTACTTTACATTGTGGGCATCAAGTATTATTTCCAATGACAATAAAGAAACTACAGCATTGTCTTAGGTCCGCATCATTTTAGTGTGCCTTACCCACCTATTTTTGGTGATACTAAACTCTCCTTTGAAGCAATTTTAAAGTATTGATAGTTCCTTCATTTATAACTTAAATTAAATCCTTGGCATATGTTCATGTTATACAGAATTCATGACTTGCTTTAAAAATTATCTTCTAACCAGCTATTCCCTTCTGGGTATCTTCCCAGAAGAATCAAAAACATCACACCACAGTGATATATGTGCATTCATGTTTATAGCAGCACAATTTTTAATAGATAAATCTTGGAAACTACTCAGATGCTCCTCAACCAAAGAATGGATAAAGACACAGTATTTTTATACAATGGAATACTACTCAGCCATAAAGGAGATAAACCTCAGACTTTCATAGACAAATGGATGCAACTTGAGACAATACTCCTAAGTGAAATAAGTCAGACTCACATGTAAACATCGTACCATCTTTCTGGTGTGAGACATTGAAAAAGTAAATATGGTCTAGAATGCACAACAGATATTGTGAAATGGGAAGCAATTGTTTAAAAGGAAAAAAGACATAGGATTAAGAAAATAAGGAAAAAGGGAGAAAATGCACGGTAGCTATACTACTAGTGTCTTTTAGTTCACTGAAAAGAAAGGTTCATGCTAATATCTATTGGACAAAGTTTTGTGCCCATATCTTGTACTCTCAGTAACTACTTTGAAGATGACAAAATGCAATGTATTAATTATTGTTATTGTCCCATTATTGTCTTTTTTAAAATTTTTATTTTGCAGAGAATAAAACCAAATGAGAAAAAACAAAATGGAGTCAGTCAAAATAAAAGGATGGACATAGTACATGACTTAAAACCAAACTACAAGGTGATCTACAATGGTTACCATAATGTCTCTTGTTATCTTCAATAGAATTATCCATATCATCAGGCATAATAAAATTGAACATAGCAGTACAGAACAAAATAAATAAAAACAAAATATTGGTTACATTGTAGGACTTCAAAAGAAAGTAACAGTCAAACCGGAATGGATATCCTAGTGAATCTTGTCACCTTCAGAGTAGTTGCCTATACTCTCAGACTTGATATTATCAAACATAACAGATTCGAATAAATCATTCAAGACAAGACAATGATCAAACAAAACAAATTCAAATAAAATTCATCAACATAAGACAGTGAAAGCAATACAGGGCTTCAGATTAAGTTAATAGGAAATTAAAAATGGTTACTGTAGTATATCCTGCTATGTTTGGAACAGCTGTCCATGCCATCAAATCTAATACAAGGAGATGAACTGGAACAGAATATAACCAAACAGAGCAATGAAAACAATATAGGTTTCAAATCATGATACACAATTAATAATGTCCTCTGTCTTCCCTTTTTAGACAATTCCTTCCCTTTCACTTTCCCAGGGTGCACTGTACATTTTGTATCCCACTAACTCCTTTAGTTTTTACATTAGGGAGGCAACCTGCTATTTACCTAAGTGGTTCTGAACCTTTTTACCCCTGAGCTTGATCTCAAGTTGTATCCATTTACCTCCAAGAGCCTCAAGGTTTTCCTTCCTTACAGCTGAGTAGTTCTCCATTCTATAGAAGTGTTATGTCTTTCCAACCAATATGCAGCTGAAGGGCAAGCTACCTCCACTTTTTTCTGGTTCCCTGTCACATAGAGCATTGTTTTCTCATCTTTGACTTTCAGTCCATAAATCTTCTTTCAGGTTAATTATATTTCTTATGTAGAGTATCTTGATAGACCCTATCTCCTGATCCACTCTGCCTGTGTGTTTTTTTATTAGTGTATCGAGGCCATCCATGTTAGCGATTATGGCTAATCTTCTCTGCCTCATCTCTGCCATGCTATTTTTCTGTCATTATTTGTCTACTTTCCCCCTTCATTCCACTGTCTGCCCCATTCAGTGAGCCCCCTTTGCCACTGTTTCTGAAGCCATGGTCTTTTTTCTCTCTCTCTAGAATGGAGATTCTAGACAAGACTGAATGGAGATTCAGTATTTTTTGTAGGGTTGAATTGGTAGTCATGAACTCCCCCAGTTCCTCTTTGTCACAGAAGCATCTTATTTCTCCATTAATTTCTAGAGAGTTTGGCAGGGTACATCAATCTGGGTTGGAGGTTATTTTCTTTCAGGGCTTGGAATACTTCACTCCAAGCTCTTCTTGATTTGATGGTTTGTGTCAAGAAATCTGTCATGATTCTGATGGGTTTTATTTTATAGGTGATCTGTTTCTCTTCTCTGACAGCTTTTACTATTCTGTTCTTATGTTGAATTTCTGGGATCTTGATTATTATATGTCTGGGTGTAGCTCTATTTTGGTTATAGCTGGCTAGAGTTCTTTATGCTTCATATATCTGAATATCATTTCCTTGTCCTATGCTTGGGAAGTTTTTTTTAATTATATCTGTAAATAGCCTTTGTATTTCCTTTATGTTTACTTCTGCTTCTTCACTGACATTTTTTATTCTTAAGTTATAGATCTTCTTGTCATCTTCTAGTCTTTGTATTGTTACTTCCTGGTTTCTTGTTATTTTTAAGAGATCTTTCCTTTCATGATCACAAGGTGAAAACCTGTCTTCAAGGTTTGATAGCCTATCTTTAGTTTCTTTCAAGCAGTTTTGCCAGCTTTCAATGGAGTTTTTAATTTCCCGGTAATCTCTTTGAATCTATTTCATGTATTCCAGATTTTTTTTATATTCTTCATCAAAGGTTTCCTTCCTTTTTCTATGCTCCTGCATTCTTCCATCTGTGTCTTCTTGAGGGGTGCTTAGCATTTCTTTTTTTTCTTACATGTTCCTTTACTTGTATTAGTATTTCTGTTTTTAAGTTCTTTTATAATTTCACAAAGATATTTCTTTATGTCAGATGCTGTTTCTTCAGAAACTGCAGGTGTGCAACCCCTGATATCTTCTATGTTTACCTCTCCTGAGCTAGTACTGCTTGGGTTGGAGGCTGGAGACTTCCTTTTGTTTCTTCCTCTTGTCATATTTCTAGTTTCTTCCAGGCAAGTGGATAGCGGGTGTCCCCAGCACTTCCTATATTGGTTACAATTACTCTGAAGTGTGCTGGCTAGGGACTGCTGCCCTCCCCAGTCTTCTGGTGGCCACTGGAGTACAAGCAGGGGCAGGGAAGGTTGGTGCCTCCTTTCTGACCTGGTCAACCAGTGGGAGGCTTCACCATGTTAGTGTGTGCCTGTGAATGGGGCCAGTTAGGTATAGCTTCAGGGAAACCTCCATCTTGCCTATTGGACTGCACACAGGGGCAACACTCAGTTCAAGCAATTCTCAACAATCTGCTCTGCACTAGGAGTGGCTGAGTGAAGCTGGCTGCAATTCTGGTTCCGGGCTTATCCTGCCCAACTCCAAAAAGTCACCCAGCCAGTTGCCCACTCCCACAGGAGGACTTGAGTGCCCCACATTCATTGCAAGCTGGTGCAGTTCTCAAGTCCATTGCTCCCCTCCACAACCATCATCCCATGAGGCCCTCGGGCTTGCCAACCCTCAACTTCACTGTGACTGTGTGTCTTCAGATTCCAGTGATGTTTCACACACAGTGGGACTGGCTCTGGTGAGAGCATGTCTGGCTACCGCCTTCTGTCCACATTTTTTTTCTTTTCTTTTTTTTTCCACTTCAGTTCCTTCCTGGGTCAAGAGGATCCATCTCCTTCTGTCTGGTCTTCTCCAGGATGCTATATTCCAGCATCTGAGCTGCTTCTCTCAGAGAGGCTTTTTACTTCGCTGCTTATTGATCCACCATCTTCCCAGCTTCCCCCATCCCACTATTTTCATATGAAATTATATTTTACCTTTTTTCAATGAAATTTTTAAAATTATCCTTTAATATCTCAATAATCAAATGAATACAGTAAGGGTAAGTACTTCATATTACAATAACTTTGACTTACTATGACACTCTGAGGAGTTACAGGAACCCTCTTAGCCTCAGCAAAAAATAAAAAATAATTTCATATTTTCAGGGTAGATCTACACACACAAGATCAAACCACAAAACTCAGGACTATTTATGAGACTCATACACAGATATGAATGTGAAAGTGTTTCTTTACAGGTTCCCTCTGCAAGCTCTGGTCCCCTCTGGCTATCGTAAAGACACTATTCCCATGTGAGATTTATTGTGAGAATTTACTGAGACTGTATATATAAAGAACTCAGAACAATATCTGGCACTAAACAGGACTCAAAATGTAATCACTTTTACTTTATAAGGGATCATATGAATAAATCTGATTATACTGTATTCTAAAAATTTTACCACCCACCAGAGCTAAATCCTTCATTATTAGAGCACTAACTTTTGAAAAGTATAGCAAAGGTATTAATGCTAAAATGTTTTTTCGATAAGTAAAATGTATTCTGTAATACATGCCAGGGCTGTGTGAAGAATCTTACCAGCATTCTCTCTAGTGATTTTTTCATAATAACATAATAAGGTACCACTTAATAAGAACTTTATAGTGGCTCCATTTTATAAACAAAGAGATTCACAAAAAGGGTGCCACAAACATGAGATAAGGCTTTAGTACTTAAACTTTAACCCTTTAAATAAGGCACATACTTTGTATCACTGAAAGAGGTAAACTATGAAAATGTTATAAAATAATAACTTCTACCCACTGAGACAATGACTCACTAAAATTCCATTTGTGTTGGATTATTAATGGCTCTTATCCTCCTGAAATTAGGCTTCACTTCATAAAAACTGATAATTCTTGATAGTTGCCACTTAATCTTTTAATTCTCCACTTCTGAACTTCAATTCCTTGCCACTAACAGTGTTTCCTTTCATTCTGAAAACTGCTACCCCTTCTGCACTTAGTATTTAGGGGATGCCTACACAGTGAGGCATTAGCCTTCTTCCAAGCAGAAGCAGGATGCCCAGAGACTGTCACACAATTAAGCAATCCTTCGGCCAGGCAAGCCTCCTTCTGAGGGCGCCTGAGAGGACACCTCACAGCTGCCATCTGGTGGACACAGACAGAAGTTCAATGCTCCACTCACAAACTAGAGTCATCCTCTGGCATCCTCAGGAGATTGGTTCATTAAGGTGTAATTACCAGCATAAGATGAAGAGCATCTGGAGTCACAAGCAGCCACACTCCCTTCTTCGGCCCTTCAGGGACATCATCTCTGAACAAAAAATGAGGTCTATATAGCATTCTTAAGTTTCCTCTAAAGTTTCATTTCTCCTAAATTGCAGTATTACATGATGTTTTGTTTTTTCGTTTTCTTTTTTTTTTTTTTTTTTTTTTTTGGTACCAGGGATTGAACTCATGACCTCACCCTTGCCAAGTAGGTGCTCATGCTGCTGAGCTAAATCCCTGGCCCGCATGACGTTTTTAACACAACTCTTATGAAAATAAAAAATTCTTTCAATGTTTAAAAGAAAAATTCATATTGTTAAAGATGATTGAAATACTGCTTTATAAAATACAAGAAACTTAGTACTATCCTTCAGCATATCAGTATATCCTTCAATATATACACATCAAAAGTTAATTAAGAAATAAAGAATAAATGCCTTAAAAGTACTATTCATCCATGCAATATACATTTCTAGATGCCTAGTAGGCCCCAACAATATTCCAGTTTTGGTACGTAACATGAATAAAAGATGTCAGTCTCAGATGTCAGCATTTAATGTATATCAACATGTTCACATAAGTAAGATGTAATACATCATTATTACTAACTCGAGACTGCAATTCCAATTTCTCTTGCCCAGTATTACCTGAACTCTCCCAGGACATTGTTTGATACTGTACTACTGCCAAAAAGCATATACTGTATCATTATATTTCTAAATCTCTTGGTTGTTGTGGCTTCCCTAGTCTCCTGAGTACAATTAAATATCATACTTTTTTCCAAATTAAAAAGAATTTCCTTGTCTCTGCACCAAAGAATAAGGCCTAATTTTTTAAAACCCTTTACCCTTCTTCGTGAGAAAAAATTAAGATATAGGAAAGAGTATTGATTTTCTTGTACAAAAGACTAGTTTTAAATCTTGACATAATATCCATCAGACACCAGATTAAAGTCATGTATCTACCTAGGTTCTTATATTAAAAAAGGAGTAGTAACACTAAGCACACTGCCTTTATGAGAAAGTATTTCATATAATAAATCTGTAATCTAACACAGTCCCTAGTATACAACAGGAACAAAATTAGTGTTAATTCTTTTCTACTATTATTTCTCCAAGATTAATGCCCTTTTATTTCATTATAATTTCCCACTGCTCACTGCAGAAGCTTACACAATGTTATACCTCCTGTATTTTGATAAGAAGAGGGCATCCATCGTTTAATGTAGTAAACGCATGTTCTATATATTCTTTACCTGGTAATGTAGCAATTCATAAATGTTATGGATTTGAGTCATGCCAAACTGAATCCAAAGTTATTCTTTATGTGTTTAATTACACTAATTCCTCAATGTTCAAGTTGTGTTATTTTTGCCCCTTCATGTGCTGCTCCAAGAACATTAAGTACAGTATTCTACCTTGTGTCAGTTCTAGACAACAGATTAGATTTCCAAGTTTTATAATATTTATTTCTACACTATCACATAGTCATGTAATGGAAGGTATCTTAAAATGTTTCCTAATTAACACTGGCAATATACAATTATGCAATAATTTATGAGTCACAGTCTAGTCAAATGTATGCTTTCAGACAATTACATGCTTTTATTTATACTATTTAAGTATTGTATAAAGCAACTAAAGATACAAAGAAATCTATCAACTTCTTCATAGCAATTCTTTTAATTTCAAGAGAATTTTAAAGTCACCAGTCACCAGTTTTTCCTTTGGAGATTAAATTATTCCATGTCCTTTAATTTTCCTTCACAGAGAATTCTTTTATTTTTTCTGATGTCGTCAGATTTCCTGACATTTTACTAATACTTAAAAGATAAAACTTCTCAGAAAAGTACTGCAGAAGCAACTCAGTGGTGAAGCATCTTTTTCATGAAAAAATGGTAACTCCTGCCCCATGGTAATACTTGCAACTTAATTAGATAGGTATTCTGAGGGAACTCAACACATTTGGCACATTTGACAATGATCTTTTTATCAAATCAGCACTTAAAACTAATAAATACAATACTTTAAGGCTGTATCTATTCCATTTCTTTGCCAATATATTCAATATACATTTTACACAAAGCTGACAAAATTTTTAAAAAGATATAATTCTTATCCAAGATATACTTTTGATGCCCTGGGCAAAAAAATCATAAACACAAAAAACATGTAAGTTCATGATGAATTCATATAAAGAGTAATTATTGGAAAAATAAAGAACAGAGAAATGACAAATCTCAAATTGTTTATGCAAGGGTAAGCTTTCAAAGGTAAGCTCATTTTGAAAGAGCTGGAAATTCTTGGAAGTTATCCAATGAATATGTCTATCTCAAATGCTTCGCATTATTCTGAAAAATATGTATTAACAGAGAAAGGCTTGCTAATATTGAAATTATAAATTATCTTGTTCATTATTGCTTTCAAGATCAGTAGAATATAATTGGTTTTCCTCTTCCCAAATAAAAATATTTTCACTCTCAAAAATATAATGTATTTCTAATATATTTCTTTTGTAAACATGTAAGGATGTTCCAACTTGGCAAAAATCTAATAGGCAAGTTTGACCAAGTATTTCAAAGAAGAAATGACAAGTGATATTTTCTCTTATTACATGCTTGAGATTTGTTATTAAATTCTGCAATGTGTTACTTAGTAAGTCGTTAGCCTCACCAACTGTTTTAAAGATATCACCTGTCCAACTGGTAGGGTTTTCTGTATTTGAATTCATACCACCCACAACAAACCAAAGTATGTACAAGAAATTCACACAAAGCCTTTGCTTTAAATATAACTGAAATTGCTTTAACTTACTTTCTTCCTTTAAGTCTAAGAAGTTAGTTAGTTTGGGTTTCTCTCTCTTATCTGTCAAGCCAAACACGTTACTGAAATAAAGCTGATCAAACAAATCACCAACGGCATGGTCAATAGATGCTTTTTTCATACTTGCTTTATGGTTCTTACCCCTGTACATGTTTTTATTTGACAGTAGCAAATGTGGGTAGATCTTCATCCATAAACGGAAACCCAAGACATTTTCAATATCCGAATCTTTGCGATAAGCAAATCCTCGGTTTTCTTCATTCACAGGTTGGGTAATAACAGTTAGTATTGGGCAATGTTGACCACAAAAAGCATAGAGTTTATCCAAAGAGTCCCCTTCTCGAAGTGCACCATGTGTCATACTGCTGCCAGGTAATGGTTGGGTTTTAATAGTATCATCAGAGACAGGGTGGATTTTGTTTGCAGAAGATGTAAAGGCATGAGTGACAGATGTGCATACTCTTTCTGACTGATGATTACTCTTCCCGTCCGTGTGGTGATCTGGTATTTTCTCCTTGGCACAGGTTTTATTCTGAACATCTAGAAAATCCTCACAAAAAGGCTCAGAGTCACTACCATGAGGCAAGTTAAAGTAGTTGCATTTCAGTTCAAGGGGTTGAGTGAGTTCCTCCAGTTCTGAAGAAGATAATTCAGCCATAGTCGGGCCTGGGGCCAAATTCCCAAAATGTGAATATGGCACCTCGTTACTGTTATTATCAAGTAGGGTATCCACCGATGTGGTATCTGCATGGGCATACATGCCAGGATTTTCAGATGACACCCTTAGCAAATGATTTTCTCTCAGTAGCCATTTGCCTTTGTCAATCAGTTCTCCTTCCTCTTTATCTCCAAGGATCCTATTATGATTACTTTGTTTTATACCATGTTCTACAATTTCATTTCTATAGTAATTGTCCCTCACACCATTAACATCACATTTTCCTTGTTTATCCTCCTGGAATTCCTGTAACATAGGTGAAATACTAGATACTTGTTCAGAAGACCCAAACGACTTGTCTTCAGAATCAAAAAAACTTGCTTTTCTAGCACATTGAAATTCCACAGAATTGCAAGGACAAACTTGAGTTCTATGTATAGATCCAGGGAAAAAAGATGGCTTAACAATCTCTCCTTTGCCATAAAGCTTTTCTATTGCCCTTTTAACAAATCCTTTATTATATTCTTTCTCTTGGGCAAAGTCATCACCACCACTGTGGTCATCACTGGATGTTTGACACTGCTGCTCACTCTCACTGTCTGGTCTATAATGTGACCAGTCAGAAGTCACTGGACTTTTGAAACATTTTTGGAAGTCATGTGAAGACTCTGGATAACTTGCTATTTCCACGTTTTTCACCATCATTTTAACTCTCACGTTACTTTCTCCTGAATTGATCTCCTTTTCAGTATTTTGATTCGAATCATAGCAAAAAACTAGAGATGGTGGTGTCACCTGTTTCCTACTGATTGTCTCAGAAATTATACCATTCTTTCTGTCTTCATCTGCAATATTCCTACTAGATAGGTCTATCGATGTCAAATTTCTACTAGTCTCTAGCTCTTTTGTGACTGATCCTTCAGTAACTTGTTCACCTCTCTTTACTTCTGTATTACAGATATCATTGTCTTGATTTTCTAATTCTTCAAAAGATTCCAATTCTGAAAGGTTGTTTCTTTCACTTGATGTCATACTATTGGTTATTGACCCTGGTTCTTCAGAAGTCCTTGATTCTTCTTTATCAAAAGATGAGTATGTATTTTTATCCTGAAATCTTACTGGATCAGTTTTAAATTGATCTAGAGAATTGTGTTTCATATCAAATTCCAGATCACTTTTACTTTGGAAAGTATCACCAGGGCTTAAATCACTGACATTTTGTTGTGACACTGATGTATCAAAGTCATTTTTATACTCAGGGTCTGCCAAAACTTTTAAGTCTTTCTGAGTTTCATCAACTCTTTTGAACTCCTCAGTTAATTCCAAGTTATGAATACAGTTTTTTCCTCTGAAATTTAAAAAGTCAGTGGTATCACAGACTCTCATGGGAATGTGGGTCTCATCAGTTGGGCAAGCTACCTCATAAGTATGATTCTCCTTTTGAGCACAATCCTCATGGGAACACACAGTATCAGTAAAAGAACAGATTTCTCCCAGTAAACAACTCTTATTCATAGAGGTCTTCTCTATGATACAACCAACATTAGGGGGAAAAGCATTACTGGGGTTACATAAGTCTTCTTGTGTGAACATCTCACCTGGAGAACAAATCTCTGAAACACAAATTTCAGAACCACAAGCCTCACAGGCAGAGTAGCTCCCCTCCAAAGTGATTTTCTGTATTCTTTCATTTTTATTGCAATCTGGAGTTCTCTGAATGCTGGCTGTTGCAGAAAGGCCTACTGGAACCATATCACATTCTTTTTCACGGTGTTCAATCCAACTTGTGGTGGACTCCACTAAACTGGCAACAGCAGCCTCCAGGTCATCTGCTTTCTCTCTAATGGCAACGTGCTTTAGCACCTCCAACAATGTAAGTGTTTCCGAAGAACTGTTGGTAATTTTACAAGCATCGCCTTGACAGAAGTTACTCATACTTCCCTTTAGATTTAGCACCAAAAGCCAAGCAAGGAGGAGATTAGTGGATGAATTACATGTTGCAGAAGAGAAGGGAACATCTACAAGAGACTCTGGCATTTGAACAACTCCATTCTGAGTCTTGTGACTGCTGCAAACTGAAGCTTGCAGCTGTTGAAGCAACAAAGGTGGTAAGAGGTCTTTGGAAATATTCTCTTCCACAGGATCTACTTGAATGGCAGCCTCTACACTTTGGCCTTTTGTACCTAGGTTTATTTCATGGTAAACAAGGCCTACCTCTTGTCCTGAATTTTCAGAGGATGTATGACTTTCAGTATTATGATCATTAATAGCTGACTGTGACGCAGCACAATACCCCTGCAAGGAAACTAAGTAAGCATCATTCAGAGATCCAGCTGGGCTCTCACAGAGATCTTTGTCCAATTCTTTACCATTAAAAAATTCCCCACCTCCTTTACATAGATTATTTCCCGTCAGACTGGCACTTTTAGTTATGTGTTTACTACTTTTTATGACTAAATTATTTTCTTTTACAGAACTTGTATGGACATCATTTCCTAGAAAACCATTCTTGTTATAATTTGCCATACTCTTTTTATTTTTGTGTATTGGAGCTAACTTTCTAGGTTCTAAAATTGGATATGGATTTATGTTCTGTAACCATCTCTGTACATAATCTTCTGAATGATGGGCTGTATCTGCAGAAAAATCAGCTTTTTTCAAAGAAGCTAAGGAATTCTCCCTGGTTTTAGCATATTGCTTACTTACAACAGTGCTTGATTTCAATTTATTCCCTTTTTGTTTTTTCTGGCTTTTTAAATTTACATGTGAATCATTATATTTAGGAACTAAGCTCATTTTTGCCATTCCTTTCAAATTCCTAAACACCATGTCTGCTTGAGATTGTGGTCCAGAAAAAGCTTTTGGCTTTTGCTCAGGGTAGTTAAGCATATGAAATAAACTTTGATTTTCTGAAGTGCTTTTGTAGTACTTAGATCCATAATGGGGAAATACTTTATCTCTTTGACTAATTTCTCTTTTTTTAGGAGTTCCTAAGCTTATTTTCTTTAGTGGTCTGGATCTTCTTTTGCCCACGAGTCCCTGAACCTTAGGATTCTGAATATCATTTAATTTATGTCTACGGAAATTCTTGGAAACTGTAGGACTAAGGTTACTTTGGGTACTAAAATGATTTGATTCAACTACCATACCAATTGTATGCAAGTCTTCCTCATGAAGTACCCTTCCTTTAAGAGAACAGTCTGAATCTTGCAATATGGTTTCCTGTGCAATTCCTGTACCTCCTGTGTTCATTCTCTTACTATTCTTTGAGATTCTTTTGGTGACTATCTCCCCAACCTGATACCTGGAGCTCATTTGCTGCTGTGATTTCTTCTTCTTTTTGCTGGCAACAGATGACAAGATCTGCTTTCCATTCTCTGGAGGCTCTGTTAAACCACACTGTGCAAATTCATTAATTAGCCTGCCAATTCTTGTGGTTACAGTAGTGGATTCTACTGAAGCTGGAGCCTCAGAAATACTTCTGTCAGTTCCAGAGTTGTTACCTGAAGAATGACTTGCCTCTGCTAGAACACAACTGAACCTATCATTTGTATTATCATAAGTTATGAAGTTCTTTATATCAGTTTTATTGTCTGATACTACACTGTCAACTACACCATTCTCCACAATTGAGTTCTCTGACGTAGCTGATGGCAAGCCATTATTATGGGACATTTTTAACATCTTCTGACTTGTAATTTCTATCACACCAGCACTTACTGCACTTGACCTAAGGAGTTTGCTCTCCTTTACTCTTTCTAAAGGTGACTCTGTCTGCTTATTGTTAGTGATCTGAACAAGTACAGGTTTGTTAGATAACGATGACATTTTACTACAAGAATGTGTGAACATGTGATACTCTGATTTGTTTTCCCCACCTGCCCTTTTTTCACTATAGGAAAACTGCTTCTCTTGAACTTCAGTTTCAGATACTAAGGTCATACTCCCTATCACAGATTTCTTTTGTCTCAGTCTCCTTGGTCCAGGTGTAGGGGGCCTATAAAAATGATGCTTCACTTGAGCCTGAGTTCCCTGAATGATATTTGTGCCCACAGCAGCATTCTCCCAACCAGCAGAACTGCAAGTTTCAGCACCTTGACCTGTCATTTGAGTTTTTACTTTCTCTGCCCAACTGCCCTCTTGATTGCTGCCCGAGACAGCCTCAGGCAATGAACATGCTGCAAGCTTTAAACTAGATGATCCATCATCTGTTGTTCTCAGACAAGTGCTTATGTCACTCTTTTCATCATTATTTAAAAGACCTGCTCTGTTGATGGTGGTTGTCCACTTTATAGTTTCCTTTTCTTTTATTTTGAATCGAACTTTCATCTCAACGGTCATCGTACCATCTTGGTTAAAAATAATTGCTTTCTCAATATCATCTTCAGAAGGATATATTGATAAATTCTGAGATTCATGTTTTTCTAAGCTCAAGTAATTTTCAGGAGCAAAAGAATAGTCTGAGTGGCAATCATGTATTTTATCAGAAGAAACAGAACAAATCTGGGATCTTGGCGTTAAGGGTCTATGTGTGCTCACTTTCACGGTTTTAAGAGTATAAGGTATCCACATCAACATACAAGAGGAAGATGGAGAAGTTATAAATATCCAATGAAAGAGGCAGCAAAGAAAGAAGAAAAGTAAAGAATTAGTACAAAAATACCACACTATATTTCACAACATAATGTTACTGATAATTTTCTAAACTCTATATATATATTCAATGGTTGTTTGAGAAACCTTACCATAGTTCCTTATATGATTCTTTGAATCTCTCTTAAAAGAAACCTGTATTTCAGTGATTTACAGAATTTTAATTTTAACTATTTTTATAAGGTAATTTTAATAAGAAACATAGAAAATAGAAATTGCTAACAATTCTACTAATAAAAAGGTTTTGCAGGCTTTTTTAGTTTCCTTACCAGTATATCAGTACTAAAACCAATCTAACCAAGTACTGCTTACCCATTTAAACAAGCAAGAAACAGTATGTGGTGGTATTTTATCTTTGTACATAAAAGAAAGACATTTATAATTTTATGAGAGTAGAAACATTTTGAATATTTAGGATTGAATTAATCAAATAATATTTAATTTAGAATCACTTTGTCTAACCAATGCAGTTGATTTACTATATGACATAAAAAAGAACACAGGCCTAGATACTAATTTTAATGTGCATCCTTATCACTAAACTTGGCACTCCTTTCTTAAATTTAGTCAAGTGCTAATCATTAGTCATCTTCAAAGATTTGCACATGCTATAAGTAAACATCTTTAATGTTTCAGAATATAATTCTAAAAATATTTTTGTTACTTTTGGCATACTTTTATCAAAATTATAAATCCAAATCCTTCACTCATAACTTTTATAAATAAAATTTAACAAGCCCTCAAATTCCCTGAAGTCATCAAAAATCTGACAGAATAATAAAATTACTTTAATAAATAACAAAAGTGAAACATAGTGCCACCATATGCATAATGTACTTATATATTTGACAGCCTAATACAACATAGAAGCATTAATAATTACCTGTTGTGCATAGCCGTGAAATAATTCAAATATGAGTTTTATCTACATTAGCAGTAAGCAAAGAGATTACTACTTTTTAAAAGGCAAATCATTCCATGTCCAAAAAGATTGAGAATTCAAATTCAACTATACATGGTAATCAGTATATTAGCAAAAAAAAAACAACCAGTAAAGCTTTCCTGGAAATACTGAACACAATCAAAAGCCCCCTACTGTTATGGTTGATATATTGTGTCAACTTGAGAAGTTTAGAAGTTTAACTGAGAGACTGAGTAGGGAGCCAGGGTTCTTACTTTGTAAATAACCTCATCTTGTGCAAGAGGAGGGCAAGGAGATTTTGTGAGTGCCATACCTGCCCTAAAGGGGGCAGGGGTGGCCTGTGTACAATATAAGCCAGGAGAAGAGGCTTGTTTCCTGCCCTTTTGCTCTTGCTGCTGCCTTGAAGTGTTGCCCCCTTGCCAGGCCACCTTGCCTTGAAGCCAGCTGATTATGGACTGAAACCCCCACAGCAGTGAGCTAAATAAACCTTCCCTTCCTTCATTTTGAGTGTCGGGTATTTTGTCCCAGCAACACCTACTTTTGGGCCCAAAGGCCCTCTTTTTTCCCTACCTAAAGGACAAAGCCAAACTGTTTACCAAATCCTAAGGAAATGACAACCGAAATCAGCAATGGTAAACCTATGGCACACCTGCTGCACCAGGCATGCAGAGCCTTCTGTATCTACACGCAAGCCAAGTCACCCCAGCATCACCCAGCAGCTAAGCATTCAGGTTTAATTACAGTGTTGGCACTTTGTAACAAGTAAGTGGGCCCTAGGTTGCAGTTTGGGCACTCGCTCTCTAAAAGATTTGCCATCACTGACCTAGATTATTGTCAACGGTATTAATTGGCTACATTACTTTTTTTTTTTTCTTTTTGAGACAGGGTCTAAGTTTCCCCAGTAGGACTCAAACTTGTGACCCTCCTGTTTAACCTCCTACAGCACTAGGATTACAGGCATGTACCACCATGCCCAACTCCAAATCTCTATTTAATAAATAAAATTGTGACTCTAAGGACCTATGATTTTTACATAGGTAGAAAATACAGGTAGATTCCAAAAACTACAGTCACTACATTAACTCATTGACCTCAGCAAATACTAGACAAAATTTTGCAACTACTAAACTCCATAAAATTCCTCTCTAAAGCAAGAAACTCTCCCATTTTGATTTAACTGAATATGCAAAAATAAAAAGCCAACAAATACAGTGTAACTCATCAATTTAAACAGTTACATCATTCAGTGATTTGGAAAAATTTTTAGAAATTATTAGACAATCCAGTTACAACTAATTTCATTTTAGAATATTTTAATCCTCTATATTTTTGTTAATGAAAATGGTCATTTAAGCACAAATTTTTTGTTGCTGAGGCAAAAATAATTATCAAGACTAAAAATAAAACCTCTATGTTTATAAATGACTTACTCTTTCTACTTTCTGATTTAGCATTTCCCTTCCGGTGTACACGATGAGAGATTCCCGGTAATCTAGTGGGAAGCGAGTACTTTTGGATGTCATAATTTCCTGGTTTAAATGGCTCCCTTCCTGCTGCTACCACTGCTCCAGAGCTCAAGATCACCGCCTGGAGACTGGGAACCTAAAAGAAACCAAACAATCAAGATCTTACACGAGTAAGGTTTGTTCTTTCCATGTGATGATTTTATCATTTTGACTGAATCAATTTAATAACCTCCTAGGCTTAAAAGGGATCACTGTCAAGCACTTTCTTAAGCACTAATAATGTACACCCAATAATTAGACATACAAACTATGCATTAAGCGTATACATGGCTAAAGAGAGATCATCTGGTCTTCCGGTATAACTAAAGAAATATCTGAAGGTGTGTAACATTCCTCACCGGAGTCCACAGCTGTGGCCGAGTCCCTACCCGTGATCACTGGGTAAAGGCCCCTGTGGATTTATCTTGACCAGAAAGGTGACTCCAACAGAGCTCTACTAGAGGAGACCCCAGAATGCTCACCTTCCTTCCATCTGTGGCGTACAGTTTGGCCACAGGGTACTGCATGACCACCGTCAGATGCCGCAGAAAGGCCTCAAAGCTCTGGGTGACCTTCCTGCTGAGGAGCACCGTGCGCCGCACCTTGGGGTCGCCATTTCTGAAGACCATGAGCCTCCGCGGGGCGCGGGGCATGCCGGGAGCGGGGGCGGCGGTGGGACCGCCGGGCTCACGTGTGCTGAGCGCTCGGCTGCTGAGCCAGGGCCGCGGGCGCCGTCGCACCTTGTCCAGATCCACCGGCTGCACCTTCTTAGTGTGGGAGCACAGGTACGACTCGCCATCCTCCAGCTCTTCAAGCCTCGTGATACTGTGCCTTCCTCGAGGGGTGCTGATGTTCCGCACCCCAAAAGGCAGGGGCACCTTCCTGGACAAATTGTCCAGCAAGGCATCAAAGGTCTTAAAAGAGCGAGGGTTGACCACGACCCTGACTCCGCCGAATTGGGAGTCTCCACTCTTGTAGAAGCTGATCCGTTTGGCCACAACAGGATGAGTGACGCCTAAATGGCGAGGAAAAGAAACTTGACCTTCAGAAGAAGTCGGGTGAATCATGGAAAAACTAGTAGAAGGCGTTTCACTCATTTTGCTGGAGATCTGGACAATGAAGAAGATTGTTTAGGTCACAAATAGCAACATCTCAGGGAACACATGATGCTAACGCATAATTACAGTTGAGGCATTCAGAATATTTTCTAAGATTTAATTCATTTGTCAATTTTTAAAGCCAATTTTGAGGAAGTACAATAAAAAGATATAAACAGTAAAATGAGAACACTAATAATTTTAAAATTAAAAATAAACTGTCGACACTGATAAGAGCCAGTGTAAATAATGATTGTACACCCATGCAGTGGAAAACTATTCAGTCCCTGATCATGGCTGTATTTTTTTGGCAAGCTCGTGACTTATAACTAAGTGAAAAAGCAATCTGTAAAACTCATGAGCTGTAACATTGGTTTATTTATAAACATACTTATTACTTAAGTGGGGAAAAGTTCAGAAATA
>PVJX010029214.1:0-23108 GCA_004027295.1 Dolichotis patagonum
AGAGAGGAAAAGAGAGGGAAACAGAGAGGGAGAGAGAGAGGGAGAGAGGGAGAGGGGCAGTGGGTCTCAGGGTGGCTGAGAGGCTCCCTGCTTGGCTGTGCTGTGGTCCCCGAGTCCCCCGGACAAGCACGGATACACTGTCCCTTCTTCTTCTCCTTCCCAGGAGCTCTGCTGAGAGACTGTCCATCCCTCCCAGCCGAGAGAAACAGAAAAGGATGCATGGAATGTGTCCCCATCAAAGGCAACACCTCAAGCTAAGGGACATTAATGTCACTTCTTCTGTGTGCTGCTGGCACGATTCTCCAAGGGTCAATGAAAGCTGCGGTTTGGGGTGCATGGCTTCATAGCTCTGACACTCGAGCAGGACAGTCACCGTGCACCTGGGGGACAGAGGAAAGGAGAGACGCTGAGGCAGGCTGGGGTCACACAATTACCTCAGAAACCCGCGGGCACCTCGCTGCCTCGGGACCAGAAGGACCTCGTGTGTCCCCACAGGAGTCCAGAGAGACCGAGGCTTGGGGAAGAGGGCAAAGGGTCCGCCAGAAAGTAGGGTTCAGTCAACGAGACCAAAGTTTGGATTCTGATTCTGCCACCAAATGGCAAGAACCTTAAGTAGATTTGCTTATGTCTCTGGGTCTGAACTGTATGTATGTAATGGCCACAATCAAAACTTGTCTGATAAGTAGTGAGGAATAAATAAGATATTGGATGTGAAAAGGGACATCAATTAAAGAAATGTTTTTGCCTTTTCTGGGGATCAAGGACAGGCTTAGTGTTGTCTTCCCCAAAGCTTAGTTTCCGTCAGAAATCTTTTAAGCTTATTGCCTGGGCTTTGCAGAGACTTTTCATATACAGAAATTTAAACCGCTTGATAAAAACCCTCTCTGGCTCCTTGCTGAGAGCTGGCCTGGTAGCAGAGGTTAATACCTCCACCCCACTGATGAGGAAGTGGTTTCTTCGGATGGTGAAGTTGGAAGACAGACAGGAATCACACTCAGAAAGAAAACTGGAAAATCTGGGGGAACGTGCCGTCCCTTCTTGAGTTCCTTGGGGGTCCTGTGAACGTTGTGAACAAAAGCCTCCACCGATCTTTGATCTTTGTCATGGTGCGGCTGTGGGCTGAGGAAGGACCTGTTTTACTTTGGGGAGCAAAGCTCACCTTCTGGAGCAGGCTGCCTCCCTTGCCAATGCCCAGAGCGGCGTTACTGTGGTTCCAGAAACTCTCCGCGCTGAGCCCCGTACAGAGGCGCTGCTGTGTTCCACAGTAATACTTTAAGCGCCACACAATCACGTTTGCTATTAATCTATGTACTAATTCCTTGTCTGCAGCTCTTAGCGCTCAAATCCCCTGTTAAGTCGCCCATTTGAGGAGCCAGGTGGGAGATAATTGCCAGATACAAACTTCTTTGTCCTCTGTATCCTAAATTTCATTGTCATGCTTAAGGATCCCAATTGCCTTTGACATGTGTCTCAGTGCAAATGGGGATGATTCCATTAACAGCTGGAACAACGCAGAGGAGAGGACACTCATTGCTTATGGGTCCTGCTGCCTTTCTAACCCTCTGCATCCTCTTTCTATAATCTGACTAATTTTTCCTGGGGCAAAAGCCATGGAGCATTAACAGGAAGAGGTGCCCAGCGAGTACAGACTAAAGAGGGGGCCGAAGGGGAGCACGCATGGTATCGCCAGACACGTCTCGATTTACCAGTTATGCGGGAGAAGCTTAGTGCCCCCGCCCTGCCAAGTAGGCAGGTGATGGGACACTGTCTTCCACCTGTTGTGAAAAAGGCCACTATGCCAGGAGATGCCGCTCTGCAGCCTAACGGTAACAGCGAGACGACACAGTGCGGGCTCAGCGACATCTGCTGAGCTCGGGAAGGCTGAGGAACCTGCGAGGACGAGGACAGCAGAACAAGACGAGCCGGGGTTCCTGGTCTGCAGACAGGGGAAGCCTGGGCCCCTGCTGTACCCCAGGGAGAAGGCCCTGGGGGCAAGGCCTGTGGCTCGTGCCCTGGCTGACAAGTGCAGAAGCCCGGGAGCCCTCCTTGGCCTCCACTGGGCTAGGCCCAGGGCCAGAGCGGGAGCAGACAGGGTCCCACCTCCTCCCTGTCCTTGCTCCTGAGCACAACTGACTTTTCCTGGCTGCACACTGTTCCTGGTCTCCGCAGGCATGGCGAAGGTGGGGGTTTCCATCCCGGACTGCACCCCGAGGCCCAGGACAGTGCCTGCCACACATGGCGCCAGGTCCTCAGCAAATTGCTTGACTAAGTGAACCAAAAGTAAATAAACAAGCAAGGAAATAAATTGATGCAGTAAGAAAAGCTGTCAAGAAGAGAACGAAAACCCTCATACAGCCCTCCTTCCATGCCGACACATGCTCAGAACCGTTCTGGCTTCTACATTCTGACAGACATTTCTGGCCGCACAGCTGAGCACAGGCACCAAACTGTGCTTCCCGCAGCTGCTGACATACAGCGCATTGCGTGTCTGCGCCACGCTGTCGCCTCCCGTCGTGCTGCATGGTGACCCTGTGTGCTGTGGCTGCAGGCTAGGTTTTGGCTTCTGCCACACCTTCTCCAACAGTCCTCGACTGGGAAATGCTTCTGCCCACCGTCTCGCACCACGGACGTGCCCCCGGCCTCTGTGTGCAGAGCCTTAGCAGAAGCTCCTGGTTTGTTTTCCAGAATGAATTTCTAGATATGAATTAACCAGATGGAAGAATTTATATATTTGTATGCAACACATATTATTCAAATTACCTCCAGAAATATAGTTTGTTTTTCTAGTACCCAAGAAAGTAAATTATCCATTTTCTGCCCCCCCACACAAACTTTTGGTATGATCTTTTTTTATGATTGCCATTATGACAAAGAAAATTTTGTGCCTGTCTTGATATATAGTTCTTTGATTCTACTAAGATTAGATATCATGACAGATAGATAGATAGATAATAGCTAGCTAGCTAGAGGTTAGCCTTTTGAAATTTTTTGGTATGTGTATTGCTTATGTGTGTCTTTTTATTATTTTCTACTGTCCTGAAACAATATTTTAAAATGTTAATGATAAAATCTGCAGTCTTCCTACATCAGCTTGGACCTACACTCCAATATCGAAGGCATAAAGACAGGAGTGTTTCCTCCTCTTTCTGGGATAACAGGAGCTCACAGGTATGCAGCCTGCAGCACCGCGTTTGCTGCTCACTGGACAGCAGTGTCCAGCTCCTAGGACAGACTGCTGACTTCACGGTTCCACTTTTTATGTCCGGCACAGTGCAGTGCCCACATTCTCAGATGCAATGGACAGGCTGGAAGGGCATGGGGACAGCAGGGAGATGACAGCAGTTTGTGTAGCTGGGGGCCGCTAGATGCCACCTCGCCGAGGACCCTGTGCCAGGATACCTGGAGGGACCAGGCTGCTGCCGCACTGGTCCAACGTCCTGGACGTGCCTGGCGTGTGTGCTCATTGCTCGTCTCCCAAGATGCAGCTTCCTCAGCTGGGAGCAGAGCAAGGGTGCTCGCCCTCACAGGTCCCTGCGGCCTCCTCACTCCCCACGTGTCTTGTCCATTTGAGGACTTAGCACCAATGCTGCGGCCCTGGGCCTCGCCAACACGAGTGTCCTGGATTTGCCAGCGCAGGGCCCCCGCCCCCAGGTGAGAAGGGACCCACGCTCTGCTTCACACTGCTTTCCCAGGACCACGAGGTCCGTGTGCAGGTTTCCCAAGCAGGCACTGACTCAGGCCCACTGCAGCTCTACAGTGTTCCCGGTGGCCTAGGACTGGTAAGGTTTTGTCCTTTCTTAATAAGTTGGATCTGAGACATGTTTTAAAAATGTGACCAAAGAGTCCTGTCACACACAATTTCTCCCCAGAATTTAGAAAGCGAAAGAACGGCTCGTGGATCGGTTTTTTATATATACAGTAGGAATTCAGACATATTTAGGGTAAATGTTACCAATGTGACCAATGCTTTTTCAAAATGCTAGAGGTCCATTATACACAGACCAAGGTGCAAGGTGTCTGAAGCCTGGGGTGGAAGGTAGGCGTCCACGAGCTTACTTCGTGTCCCATTGATTCAGCGAATTAGTGCAGCCCCAGCCCAGGCAGGCTCCCTGTCTCCCACCCTGTATATTTAGGGTCCGTGTTGTCCTGGTCTCTGACACTGTGAAGATCTCTAGGCTTCATCTGTCCTCACTTCCGGACCACGCGCACCTCTGCTTTGAAGCTATTAACATTGCTGAAGATGCCCTGTGACGCGCTAGGCAGCTCAGAGCATTTTCCTCTCCAGAACACCCGCTCCTAATTTGGAAGCACTCAGTACTAAGCAGAGAAGGAAGCAGCGAGCTGGGCTCCTTGGAAATGGCTGAGCAGCCTTCCATCTGGTGGCAGAGAGAGAAATAAATAAGATTAAGCTGGCGAGGAGACATCGCTCGCGTACACACTCAGGAAGCAAAGGAAACCATGCTTCCCGGGGCCTCGGCAAGGGCCCGGCCTCCTTCTGTCTGCAGGGGGCCTGGCTGAGAGCCCTGTCTGCAGCTGCACTCGGGGACAGGTGACCATGGGCCAGTGCTCTCGGTGCTGGGCAGCGGGGAGTCACCCAGCCTCGCAGCAGGGAGGCCCCAGAGCCTTGGTATCCGCCAGAGACCGACTGTGGCTTCCTCTCAGCTCCCCCCGGGGTATGATCTGTCTGTCTGTCTGTCTGTCTCTCTCTCTCAGTGTCCACTCAATGCTGCCTGGATACTTCCGGCTCAGTGGTTCCCCCACTGCAGTCTCCCTGGGGCAGCACGTGGCTGGAACAGTGGGTTCTGGGGCCTGCCTGGCCCGTTTCTAAGCGTGTCCTCCACGGGAGCAGAGGGAGGCAGGGTGACACTGCAGTGCTGAGAGTGTGGGCTGGTCTTTACTTCCCATGAGTCTATCGCAGATGCCAGGAAGCCTGGTCTGTGGGGTCCAAGCGGGAAGGATTTCCGGCTTCCTCAGCTCCTCAGTGCTCCTAGCAACCCCCACCCCTGCAGCGAGAAGGCGCCACGGACCATTCCGACACACAGGCCCGGAGTGTGCTGGGAAAGCTGTGCTCACAAGTGTGGGCGGGTTGCAGGACGCGGCTTTCCAGGGTCTTCTGTCCTGGTCATTGGTGTTGTGACACACACAGAAAAGGCAGCAAAGGTGTACCTTTACTGAAGGCGGAAGGGCTGTAGGCTGCACAGGAGAGAGAGGCAGGCGAAAAGACTCACAGCAGCCTGAGGATAAGGAAAGAGTCTTTCATACCCAAAGTCCAGTTATCGCCCTCTTATGCAAATGAGGCCCGGGGCAGCATGCCATCGCACCACCTGCAAATGAAAATTTGAAATTAGCAAGTTTCTGATTGGCCCAAAAGAGCGCTTCTCTGATCAGCACAGTGACGGTCCCATTGTATTGGGACTGTCCTACCTTAAGTGGAGAGCAGATGTGACCTGTAGGTCATTGTCTCCCAGCCCTGGTTCTGATGTTTATAGCCTACAATTTGCATGACTAAGAAATATAAGCATTTATAGAAATGTTTAAGAACCAAGGGGCATTGTCATCAGAGGGAAGACCAGGAGTTGGCTCTTTGGGGTGCTAAAGGGGCTGCACCAGCTGTCCCTGTCCCTGTCCTTGCCCTCGCCGGTTCTTGCAGAGGTGCTGTCTGCTTCTCTGTGAGTTCTGCTTGCTGCCCCTCGGACCTGGCCAGTGAGTAACTGCTGAGGAATCACGAGTTACCCCTGGACGAGGCGAGCCCAGGCACAGCACCGGCAGACCCCGGCCCTCTCAGAGCCTCAGGACATCTGCACATCTGCAAGAAAGCTCCTGGTAGGCACAACATGCATTCTCTGGGCCCAGAGGGGTGGAGACAAGGCCAGAGAAGGGGTCTTCTTACCCATCCAGACCTGAGGGATGCGGGCCAGCTCCGGTACGTCCCACTCATGACCATTAGCTTGCTGACCGCTCTGACACTATAGCCAACCCTTCAGGAGATGGGGGACTGAGACCTGGGACTGAGTCTGAGTGAGAAGAGACCTTTGTCTCAGGGAATGGAGCATAAAAGTTGAGGTTTACTGTGGCATCTTTCCTAGAGCAAGAGTTTCCATGATGACAGTGCTGCCCACAGAGTCCTTCTGTATCTACTTCTGGGGTGCAGGGTTCAGGGGTGGGGAGAGCAGCTAGACTGTCGTGTGATGCTGAGCCTTGCTGAGTACAGCCACACATTAGCTGTGTGACTTTAGAAAGTACTTACATGTACAATTTTCCATGACTGTAATGAAATATTGGATGCAGAATATTACGAGGAAGAAAGGTTTCTTTGGCTGTCAGTTTTAGAGGTTCATGAACGGCATGTCTGCACTGACTCAGCCAGGGCCCTCCTGGCTGGGTTGCATCCTAGCAGAGGGCAAAGGGCAGTGTGAACAGGCAGGTGACCACAAGGCCAAATAGGAAGTGAGAGGGTGGCTGGGCCAGGCTGGAACCTTCAAACAGCTCTCACTAGCAAGAACTCATTCCAAGGGTCACTGGTCCCTCCGGTAACAGTGACCTCATAGAGGTTCCAACAGCTTCCAGTTCAGCCGCCCTGGCACCAAACCTCCAGCATGTCAACCTTGGGGGCTGAGGACATCCGACACAGAGCTGTGCTTGACTCCCTTTGCCTCGGTTTCTTGCCTGTGACGTGCAGCCAGGACACTCAGGTATGCTCGCCCTATTTTCGGCCAACCTGATACCTGCCTGCTAGTCTTCCTGCAGCCTCAGTAATAGTCGTGAGGTTTGCATGGCACTTCACTGTGTATCAGGTGCTCTTCTGCTGTTGACTCCTTTCAATATCCTTGTGAAACATATTGTAGTTCTCCTCCTATTCTATAGACTAAGCAATGGAGTTTTATTGATGTGCTAAAACTGCATGAATAGTCAGCCACTGCACTATTTTAATTCTCCCATTGTATGATTGTCCTTATTCCCAAAGGCTGCCCATTTCTGCACAAATTCACAGTGCCAGGCAACCAGTCAGCTGAACATTCTGGTCCTGTGCTTTTAAGATTCACGTTGCTCATTTCTCTAGTCCCCAACTCAAAGTTGCTAAAATAGATGTTATGAGTTATCTTTTTTTTTCTTATCCACAATCCAGGGAGAAATGGCTCATGGAGGGGAAAGTTCATACTCTGGCTCTGCCACTTTCTCTCTGTGAGGCTTCACAAGGCTCTCATGGTTTGAACTACAGTTCTCATGTTCTACAGGTCCTGAAATTTTTGAGTCTTCCTGCCACAGTAAAATGCTGCACAGTTATAAAAATTAAATGAGATATTTAAGGAGAGAGTTTAGCAAATAGTAAGTATAAACATAGTAATAAATATTAAGGTTATTGTCATTATTACTCATAGCCCCAGAAGAATGATCTTTGAGAAGATGAACAAACACATGGATTCACAAACAATTGGTAACAAGGAATTCCTAAGAGAACATATTCTGTGTCTTCCTGTTTAAGTGTACTTGCACAAAAGTATGAAAAGAGGCATGCACAGGGATTTTCATCAGTATAATGTGTGTGAAAGTGGGGAACGAGGTGCTTTTGACCTTGGCTAATGGGCCATGGTGTCCTTCACACTGCATTAGATGGGTAATCTACTTTGTGGAAATGGAAGCGCTCTAGGGCTGGTGACCAAAAGCCTCACTGAGTCACGTCAGTAGAGTCACAGCCCCATCAAGCCCAGTGCGGAGCCAGAGGCAGATGCAGAGCCCTGAAAAAGTGCCCCACAGTTCCCAAGAAGCAGCAGCTTGCTGCACTGCCAAGCACATATATTATAAATCTCTCAACTAGACTACTGTGTGACAAAGGTCAATGGAAAACTGTTACTACATACAAGCAGGATGCTGAGGACCAGGCTCCAGCAATGAAGATAGCGTCCATCCTACCAGCTCTGCAATACCGCCAGCCAAGGCACATGAGAAGAAGGGTAAAGTAATGCAGACTGGGTAACAGAAAGTTAATCATGTGACAAGTTGCCGAGGACATGAGGACTATATAAATATGAACACTTTTCCATATTTTGACATAAATATATTTAAATATATATTATCCAAGTTTGTCTTTCCCTTTCCAATTCCTCTAACAGAAGATGTTTTAACAGCAGGTAACTTTAAGCTCAGTATTTAAATTGCCATCAAAAAGGGAGTGTGACTTGGAAGAACCTGCCAACCATGGATGAAATGACTTTGTATCTTCTTCAGTGGAAACAAGTAACATGTTTTAATTCAATGGAATTGAAACAAGATTTGAATGTTGTCTTTATTTGGAAGTTATGTCTGGTGAAAAGAAAAGCACACAGAAGCCATACTGGTAAGGGGTGGACTGTGGTAGCTTCATATGTTGCTGGTTTCACTAAGTAGGAACTGTGTTTCCCAGAGGACATTTTTTACATGACTCTGGATTAGGTTTGGTCACAAAATGTGTTTACACAGAACTTGAGAAATGAAAGTTCATAGCTGCCTTTCTGTGCTCTGACTGTGCCGTGAGCATGGTGACTTCTGTGCCCATTCATGGGGGCAGCACCCAGCCTGCTAGCTCCTCTCCTGCCACCAGGTCTTCTTCTTCTTCATCTTATGGGACTGAGTGTGAATGGACATCCGCTTCTGCATTCACCCACATCATCAAAGCAAGAGTAACTGAGACAGTCATGAGTTCCAGTCTGCCCTAGCTTTCTTGCTTTGTATCCAGTTGGCTTTCCTAAGTGCTATCACAGCTATTCTCTAGTGGTTTTTCCCCAAAGGCAGGTTCAACAGCCTTGCAAGAAACTCCTCATCACCTCTCCCATTGTGTGCTGTGTCATCTCCATTAGCAATCTATGATAACCCGCCAATCATTCTACACGTCAGAGTGCTTCTCAGATCAAGCACTAGCACACTGCTATTGTGCTTTTACGAAGTTGTTCTAAGTGGTACTCTGATGGAGACCATGGTTTACACAAGCTTGGGGCTGGAAGAGGTGTAAGATAGTGTCCAGTGGAATGGGTTTCAGACTTTGTTCCCCTGTTGTGCGGTGACTTTGAGACTCTCCTGGACTGAGAAGTAGGGAAACATTACATCTGTGCATTCCATTCTGGATTCTGTTTTGCTTTTTATCTGCACTAGAGGGATCTCACACTTCCTTATTTCACAGATAAGAGACTTCAGGAACAAAGGCTTCCAACATTAACAACTAACTGCTGAATGATAAAGAGTAAGATCCTGGGACTGCAGGCTTGCATCCCGGGCTTTAGCTCATCTGCCCGCTCTTAGGGGCAAATGTTGCCTGTAGGAGAGCCTGGTGCAAGGACTGTGGGTGGGCTGGCTATGCACCTGGCAGGGGTTAGGCCCAGGGTGCTGCTGGGCCTGTCCAGGTATTCAGAAGCCACTTCAAACCCTCATTTTCAGTCCTTCCAGGTTGCTCTGCCAAGGCCTAAGGAAAAAACAAAGAGAAACATTCAGAAGTTATTTATTTCCCTACTTAACTGAGGTGGGTTTCTTTTCCTGGAGAAGAGGCATCTTGTTCCTTTTAAATCCACTTAGACAAAAACTAGATGTTATTGACAGAAGGGCTGTGATATGCATCTCAGGTTTTATATGGGGATTTTCATTTTGTCACATCCAGTTTAAGCCACCAGCCTAATTTAATTACAATTAATGAATCACCATTTACCCTGAGGCAAAACCAGGTTTTCTAGCTGAAGAGGTGTTCAGTGCACAGCATTCAAATTCATGACCTAGACCTCAAATTAACGGGCTGTCCATTAAGAATGGATGAGTGGCTTTGAAGACTGCATTTATCGGCTGGGCAGTGGTCTCTTGCTGTCCCCAGTGTTTCCTCTGGAAGAGACAATCAGGAAAGGAAGATTCTGCAGAGGGAAAGTCGGGCTCCTGGTGCCCAACAGGGCTTCAGGGCAGCACAGCAGTGGCCCAGCTTCGCCCTCAGGGGCTTCCGAGAAGGGATCTCTCTTCCCTGCCCTGCTTCAGGGAGGAGGCTTGGTCTCAGTGGAGGCAGCATTTCTATACCCAGAAAAAGCCGTGCTGGGGAAGCAGACCTCACCCACAGCAGGGGACACTTGTGTGCCTCCCCTTGGTGTTGGGGAAGAGTGGCGAGACAGAGAGACGGCGTGCACTGGGTGACAAACTCACCTTTTATGATCTGTGGGACTTTAGGTGCTCGACATCTGGGAACAAAGACCCACTGACCTCTCTGACACAGGGGATGGGCGCGTCCCACTCTGGAGGGCGCTGATCCTAATGGGAGGCGGGAAGGGATCAGCAGACTCGGGCTGAAGTGGGCTTCTTTGCCCCGAGCCTGGGCAGCGCCTGGCACTCAGGTGTCATCATTCTGATTCTTTCTCTTGAAAAAGGCCTTCCATCTGTACCAGCCGCAGGCCCCACAGTGTGCCTCCTCCCCTGAAGTGTACGGTCCCTTTGCTAAAAGCCTTTGCCGTGGAGGCTGCAGAGCAGCATCAGGAAATGCACGAGATATAAGTTGGATTTTATCAGGAGAGTTCAGGGCACTCCACAAGGTCACAGAGAGTCACCGCAGGTGCAGCTCCAGTCCCTGGGTCTCAGCACGGAGCAGAGAGGTTGCTCTGAGTGACCCAAGTTCACACAGTCGGTCGCCTCCTCCCTGACAGTGACAAGGAGAACGGGGCTCGAGAGACACCCGTCCCTGGTCCCTGCCCCACTGCAGCTGCCCTCGCATGTGCAGCGAGGAGCTGGGGCTCGGGAGCAGAGCTATGTGGGGTTCTGGGGTCCTTTCCTTGGGGCTGGAAGTCCGCCACCTTTTCCACTTCCAGCTGCACTGCAAAGGGATCCAAACGGCCCTGGAAAACTGACTCCCCCACGGCGGGCAGGTGGCCTGCCTGAGTTTGTAGCTGTTACCATCATGGTTAAACTCCCGGCACTTCTCTGACGTGATCATGTGAATGACCAAATGAAGCCTAATCCCTAACAAGGAGGACGCGCAACACAAGTGACCACGTGAGGCACCATCATGTCACATGCTTTGTTTCTTGACCACGCCACCATTTGGTTGAGAACTGCTCTTGTCACCACTTTACGGATGAGAACATTGAGGCTGGGTGATTTTTCAGTACCACACTGTTCGAACCCTGGATGGTCTGACCCTGTAACCAGAAACTTCACCGCTTTGCTGTCACTACCTCTGACGGCAGTGGCAACGAGGACAGCAATGAGAGTGGCTGTGCTTCTGGGACCAGGCTTTGCACAGCGTCTCTGAGCTGGTGGCTCACAGACGCCAGTGCACTGCTTTGGGGACGGCTGTCCTCTCCTGCAGTGAGGGTCACCAGTCTGCTAGGCAAGCCTAGAGTGGTGATTTCCTGTCTGGTTCCCTCCCAGTGACAAATCACATCATTCTGCGCTCCCTGCTGCTTCCTCCCCGTATCCCCAGGCTGCCTGTCGAAAGCAGCCAAGGTGCCCATGTTCACGACGGGAGGTGGAGCCGCTGGGTCCTGGCCGCCTGGTGACAAGGCCTGGTGGCCGTGTGGCTGCCGAGGAACTCAGAGACAGGGACCAACTGGGAAGGTGTGGTTTCCTGTGACCATGGTACGAGTCCCCACCATGTCTACGTGCAGAGCAACAGCACGGATCACTGCTAAAGCTCTGGAAATGCACTCCCTCACTATACTTCTGGGGGCCCGAAGTCCAAAGTCAGGGTTCGGAAGGCTCTAAGGGACGAACTTCCCACCTCTTCCTGCTTCTGCAGCTCCATGTGCAGTAGTGTTGGTGACAGCAGAGCTCGGTCCCTGCCCCCATCTCCATTGCTCCTCCTCTTCCTGTGGGCGCTTGGCCCAGGCTGAGAAGTCGCCATGCCCATGCAGGGCGACCTGCCTCGAGATCCGTGAGGACCACACAGGCTCTTTTTCCAGATCAGGTGGTGTTCACGGGACACGTCTTCTGTGCACCACCCTTCAGCCCACCATGAGTTTCATGTGACTCACGCTGCTATCACTAGTGTGACAAGTGTCTGAAGGCATCATGACTGCTGCACAGATGCTGCCATGAGCCCTCCAGTCACGTCCCCCAAGGTGACCGTGCTGAAATCTAATCACCAGGCGCTGGTGGCTAGGAGATGGCGTTTGGGCAGGCAGAGCCCCTGGGCTGAGACGAGGGCCCTGGGAGCTGCCCCTTCATAGGCACCAGGGAGAGACCCTGGTAACCCTGAGGCTGCAGGCGGGTCCTAGGCCGTCAGCTCTGTGACTGAGAAGTCAACTGCTGTCCTCTGAGGCCCCTGCTCTCACGATTTTGTTAGCAGCCCCGCAGCCTTGGACTGACTTGGCTGGTATTTCTCCAGCTTCTGCCCTGGCATCTGCCATGCGAGGCCCTGGCACACAGCTCACGTGACCACCAGCCTCGCTCTCTGCTTTCTCAGATCCTCTCAGATGGCCTTGCCAGGGCACTGTGCCTTGATCCACGGGGCACATGGGCTGCAGGAGGAAGGACCAGGGTGGGGTGCAGGGTGGATGCAGGGACATGGCAGGGTGTGGGCGGAAGCCTGTGGGCTTGAACCCCCTGTGCTGAGCCCAGGCTTGCACCCAATGTGCAGACCTTCCAGTGTGACTGTGAGCATAGTCCTCGGCCTCCGGGCAGCAGCATGTCGTCTGTGTCCTTCGGTCACCCTGGAGGCAGGTTTAAGCACACCCATCTTACAGATGAGGAAAACTGGGGATCGCAGCAGCTCACTGTCCAAAACACACAAGTAGTGAATTGCAGAGATAAATACTGATCCCAAAGTCCAAAATGGAGTTACTGAAACTGACTGTGACAGAATAATGAACACATGTACTGTGTGTATATAAATTAAAGTGCATATTAGAAAAATGTAAGTAGTGCAATAAAATCAATGGATCCTTTTAAATACAAGGATCCTTTAAAACTATTAATAGTAACAAATGATAATGTTGCACGGATCCAGCAGAAAACCAGGGTGGTGATTTGAGGAAAACCCAAGTCCAGGAAGCGCTGAGGGGAGCCAGCTTCCTCCTGCTGTTCCCAAGCTTCCCGCCTGCCCTGGAGGTCTGCAGACGCTCTCATGGGGCTCTCAGACATGGCCGGACACTTCCTTCAGGTCCCTGGCCCCGTCACATCAGGGAAGGTCCTTTGGGCCACAGACGAGGTCCTGCCGTCCCCCTGACACTGTAGGGTGCTGGACAGAAACTCGGGACTCTGCATGTTCATTTTTATGCAGTATTTGCAATATCTTGATTAAAAAATCTGTCTTTCAAGGTGGTAACTAGCATTTGAAAGACATTTTAAAATGGCTTTTATTCAGTTAGAATTTCTCTTCAAGGGTCATCTCTGTATTGATGTTTAAATGGAGTCAGTGTATAACATACTATGTACGTATGTTACGATTTATTTACTGTAAAGATGGCAATGTGCTCATTTTGTTTTTCTCCAAGGATAGAGATCCAAGAGAGAATAACCATAATACAAGTTCCCTTTAGGTGGTGAACAGTCTGATGTGACTGTCAGACTGACTCCCTGTGGGGGTGTTTCATAGGCTCCTGCATTAGTCAGCCTTCCTGTGACTGGACAAAGTACCCTGCCCTTGGACTGAAAGGGGGAGAGTTAATTAGGCTCATGTCTTGAGAGGATCCAGTCTGGCTGACTCACCCCAAGGCAGAAGCAGCGTGGCGGAATGGAAGACAGCCCCTTGGCCCCCGGCAGCCAGGAAACAGCGAGAAGGGAGCGCCGATGAGGACGTGAGCTCACCCTTCCAGGTCACCCCAGTGACCACCTCCAGCCAGCGCCACCTCCCACAGCACCTGTTGACACAACATCAACCATGGCTGAACCCACTGATGAGCACGGCCCCAGGCAGTCACCCCACCTCTGAGCACAGATCTGTGGGGATACTTGAGCTCTGACCCGTAACAGCCCTGTTGTGGGGGAACAGCACACACACAGGGGAGACCCCGCCTCTGGTCGGTGGTAAGGGAAGAAAGCATGGCTCATCCCTGTGACAAGCTATGTGGAAGCAGAAGCCAGCCCCGGTGAAATGACAGCAGGAGCCCAAGCGACTGTGCTCACCGCCCGAATTCACAGCCGGGCAGGAGGGACTACGAATGGCTGCAAGGCTGAGCTCTTCCTCACTCCGCACTGTGCTCGCCCTTCTCCCGGGTCACAGGACCCTGAGGACCAGCGTCACCCTCCTTGTGGGCTGCCGAGGAGCCAGGGCTGCTGCTTGTCAGCCCTCTTCGTAGTTACACAAGAAGTTAACAAAAAGACAGCAAGTCCACTGGACACGGCCACGACTTCACCTGCAGACTCATGCAGAGGCGCGCTGTGAACTCTGACACTTTCCCAGGGGGAAGCCACACTGCACCAACAACCGAAGCACGGGCAGCGGACTCTCTGCTGCATATGGTCACCAACAGTTGCTTCTGTGCTCTTTCCACTGCGCACACGAGAATTCATGGCAGCTTCTTCTATAAAGCGTGCTGGCCCCCGCGCCCTCCTCTACCTCCTCTCCAGAGGTGGCTGCGACCCCATCTCCCCAGCCCTGGGGCATGCCTTGAGCTCTGGACGTGTAGGTCTGGCAGCCTCACTGGTCTCTCCACTCAGGAATCCAGCAAACATTTCAGTGTTTAAAATGTCCAGGTACAACGCTTGACCCCTCCGCCCAGCGCAGCCTGTGCTCTGCCTGAGATCTGTCCATCGCCTTAGATGACACCACCACACCCCTACGGGCTCGGGTCCCAAGTGATGATCCCGGCAGCTGGCTCCTGTTCCCTTTGGTTCTTTCTTCACACAGCAGCCGGAGTGACTTCTGAAACCATACGTCAGACCCTGCAGCATTTAAACTCTTCCCAGCGGCCAGTGTAAAACGCTTCATCCTACACCATGTGACTCCTTCTGTATGACGTGCCAGAAGTGACAGAACTACAGTGACAATAAAGGCCGGTGGTGGGAGGAAGAGGATCTCGGGGGTGGCCCAGTGTTCGGTCTGATACCATGGAGCAGGTCCCTGACACCTGTTTGTCAGAGTCCACGGAGTGTACAAGCAGCGTCCACACTCACGTCCATGACTGCTTCTCATGCTGGGGGGGGGTATTCACATTGGTCCATTGATTGCAAAGAACGGACCACACTCACACCAGATGTTGGTAATGGGGAGGGTGTGGGGGACCCTTCAGCTCCACCTCTGCATAAGCCTAAAACTGCTCAAAAAGAAGGCTTTACAGACACCTGGCCCTGCCCGTCTCTGCGGAGTTCTGTGCTTCGGCCCTGGCTTCCTCTCTACCCCTGTCTCAGCCTGCTCCTGCTTGGTCACAGTGGCCTTGGCGTCTCCTGAACACCCTGCTCAGAAACTTCCTCCCCTCTGCCCTCTGGTGCTCAGGCCTCTGCTGCCTGTCACCTTCTCCATCAGCAAGGCAGTCACTGGTGACACGCCTGCTGGAGTGTCCCCGCTCTGCCCTGCTCCCCGTCTGGAGGTCTTCGGCCTTCGTCACAAAGCACCTTGCTTGGCCACGCTCACGTCATCCCTGGTGCAGTTTTTGGCTGTAGGGGCCCCTGAATACGCATTAGTAGAATTATCTGATAAAAAAAATGAAGGATAAAAAAAGAACAAATGAAAACGCACAACACGAGAATACCTGTTTTCACCCAGGATTTCATGAATGTCAGTTGTTTAACGTCAAATTTTAAAACCAGTCAGGCACCTTTGGTTGTCACTCGGGTCCATTCGGATGCTTTGTCCCAAACAGCACAGACCCTCTGCCCTCCCTGCCCTCTCCGTCCAGTCAGTCACCACATCTGAGACCTCTCGAACCTCTGCACACTGCCCTCTGCCTCAGCTGTTCCACTCCTGGCCCTGCCCAGTGCCCAGCCACCCTCACCTAGCCTGGCACACTCCTCTCCAGGTCACAAACCCCAGCGTGTCCCTTGCCAACAAGGATGGGACCCTGTTGATGGCTCCCTTGGCTTCCTGGAGGGCCCAGCCTCTGCCTCTCCTCCACTCACCGCTGTCCTGGCCTTTGAACCCTCCTGCGGACAGCTTCCTCGCCGTCCAGGCCTTTGAACCCTCCTGCGGCATCCTTGGAGATGTCTCACCCCTCCGCCCCCCTCTAACTCCTCATTCGCGCCTTTCCTCCTCCTGGAACTCCTCCCTGACGCCCCCAGGCCCTCCAGGCCCCCGCGATTCTGCTTGTTACACGTCCAGCCTTGTACACAGCCACTCACTAGGTGACCTCGGGCAAGTCACTTGATCTCTTGAGGGCGGAGTGTCCTGACTTGTCCAGCGCTGATGATAAAGGTTGACGAGAATCACAAGTCAGCATTTGGAAAAGCACCTGGGCACACAGCGTTTGTCATAGTGTACGTGACATAGTGTATGTGACAACGGGTTGATGTTATTCTGCTCTCCAGAGTCACTCCTCCGCTTCCTACCTGTGGAAACCGCTGGGCCCTGAGTTTCTCTGCTTTGCAGGTTGCTGTTGTCTTGAATCAGCTTCAGAGAGTCTTGGTTTTCAGGAGAAATAAACCCATTTTTCAGGAGAAGCAGACTTCCATGATGCTAGGAAGAAGACAGGACCTGTCCTCCCTCCTAAGGGAACCCGGAGGGCTGGGTGGGAACAACCCTGTGCTGGTTGCCATGGTGAAAGAACCCCATCACCTCTGGAGCACGGAGCATGGGCTGCCCCCGCATTGGTGCTGGGGCCTCACTGGGGGTCCGTGCTCCACGATGCGCCACAGCACGGCTGCCTCTGCCCCAGATGCTCACGTAATCCTGGGAAGGTGAGTGTCCCCAAAACACGACCGAGGCCAGCACCTCAGAATTCCAGGGAGAGGCTCCAAGGCACTTGCGGCCTCACAGGGACTTAGCTACCTTCGCTGAAGTTCCTTTCCATGTGAGCTATCGGAACAGACGACCACTTCTTACATGCACGTGTTTGTGTGATGGTGTACATTTGTCAGTCTCTGTGGCACGGAGCGTGTTTATATGGGAAGAAAGTACAGGCACTAACTCGAGTTGCCAGGCTTTGGTAAAACTACAGGATGCCCGAATCATTCAAATTTCAGAGAAACAGGGAATAGTTTTGTAGGATAAAAATGATGTGGGAAGTGTCCTTGTGGCTGGTGTATAGAAAAAGTTACTCATTAGCTATCTGAATTCAAATGTAGTGGGGCTTCTGTGTTCTATCTAGCAACCCTAACGAGTGTGTATATTTGCACACATGAAGGCTGGAAGAACTGCTGGTGTTACACAATTAGGACTTTTGCTCTTGCTTTTATTTAAGAGGCTAGAAATTCAGAGCTCTGGAACACAGCTAAAAAGATGTGTTCCAAAGGACGAGTAGATGAAAGGAGGCTCTCAAAATTCAGATACCCCAGGCGAAGAGCTGGGAGGACAAAGATGAGAAACGCCTCTTTGGTGGCAGGGCCCCTCCCAGGGGCGGATCCAGGGCAAGCGATGCCCATCGGACTGAGTCTGTCTGTCTGTCTCAGGAGCCACTGCGGAGACCTCAGGAGCAGGAACCAGCTTTGTGTTTTCTGTGAACCTCAGTTCGCTGCTCAGCCTCTCTGAGCTTTAATGTCATTATCATTAAGAAGAAACGTGGAGGATTTTGTAGGAATGTGCGCAGGGAGCAGAGCCCGGCCTACTACAATAGAAATTAGAGATTTCAGATTTCCTGAGGTATCTTCAAACAGGCTGGTCAGAGTCAAGTACAGAGAAACACATTTAGTGTAGTTAGAGAGCTGCAGGTTTCCATCTTCCTGCGTTTTCCCTGGAGGTCGGCTTTGCTTTGACTCATGATTTCCAGAGATTAGTAGCTCTTGTCTATAGTGCCTAGATTTTCATTGTTTTCTATGACTCAGACCATTGTGCTGTTTAAGCTTAATTGCCAACCTGATTGGCTTGGGATTCACCTCAGGGTCTGTCCGGGGGGTCATGGGTACATGTCCATCCCTCCCCCCTTTCCACTCTGGCAGCATTCTTCTGCTCTGCTCCCCAGTTGCCATCTTTGCTCCACCGTACCTATCTGCCATGTTGTTTCTGCTTTGCAACCAGCCAGCTATGGACTGAACCCCCTGAAACTGTGAACCACATACACTAATTCTGCTTTGAGTTATAGATGTTAGGTGTTGTGCCTCAGCTATCGGAGAGCTGTGTAATGTGCCCATGTGAAATAAAAGAGACTTCTGCCGCAGAAGTAGTGTCAACCAAAAACCACCCTATGCCCCAGGCTTGCTGGAACTTCGGCTTTACGGCCTTCCTTGAGTCAGCTTACATTTCTGATATTTTTGTGTCAAGTCTTCCCCACACAACCCACGTGTACCTTTGACAAACGCGAAGTATACCATCAAGAAAATGGAAGCCTGCCTCACAGGACAGCACGGCCATGTGTGCCTGCTTACAGAGAGACGCTCGTCTCCAAGATCTAGGGCGAGTGTGTGGCACACGTCCATACCCTTCCTCCTCCTGAGCATGCTGGCAGCATTCTGGGGCAGAATATTATACCTGTCCCAGTTTAGATATCCAGTCCCTACCCATAGCCCAGAGTCTTCTGTAGTAGGACCAGACAGCAGCAGGGCCTGGACATTTAGTGAAATGTCTTCCATTAAGTCGAGTTGCTAATTACTTCAGTGGTGTTGCTCATCCCTGCCAGAAAACAAGAACCTGTTCTATCTTTTGAGTCATCAGATGAGTATTAAAATGCTCATAGGTTTGATTAGTTCGGCCACGATAAGCCCATCACCAAACACTTTCAAGGGTGCCTTTGAAAAGCTAGATTTCTCTTGGACTTGAGTCTGTGCTTGGGCCTCTTGTGTGGACACACTCCCTCTAGACCTGTGCTGGTTGCTATGTTGAGGAGGCCAATCCTCTCAGACGGTTCCATACTAAAGACTTAAAGTTGTCTACAAGGCCAGGCTGCAAGAGCTCTTTTCCAGTTGACTTGGTTTTATCAGGCACAATAACAGCCAGTCAATGAGCTATCTATGGATGCATGCATGGTTGACCCAATTCAGTTGTTAAGGCGCCTGAAATAACATCAGTCTCATTGACTGCTTTGCCATTTATGGCACTCAGAGCTTATGATGGCCAAAATAATCTATCTGATTGGGAAATTATCAATAGAGAAATGACCGTGCCTTGTAGATATGGCCTGAGTGGATCTCAGGGGACCTTTCCCTTTTTTAATTCCAAAAGATGAGTCTTCCTGATTGGAATTATAATCAGGAAATGGAACAGCACGTGATGGGGAAGGAGCAGCGAGGGTGCCATGACTCTAGGAGAAACAATCCTTTTCCCGTTGCACACGCAGGAGCCTCCTTCTGAGCCTAGCCGCAGGGGCAGTGTTTGCTTTTAATTTTTGTCGTTGCAGTGACACCACTGGAGTCACTTGGTTCCCACAGGAGCCCCCTTGTCTCCCAGATCCCAAGTTTGGCAAGGGCCCCCGGGCCGCTCCTTGGTTGTCAGGAGCGCCCTGAGCGGCCACGCGGGAGCTCTGAGGTGTGGGGCTGTGCTCCGCTGTTCCCCGTTTGCTTCGGGAGGCAATTTTAACTCCACCTACTCATCCCCCCTCCGCTACACACGCACACACACGCATTCACGTACATGTGCGTGTCTTATTTATTCTTTGTATTTATCTGGTTGTGTCCTGGTGAAATAGATATAAATAATCCTGGTCATTATCCATTCATGGGAGGTGTCAGTGTTTTACATCAAAAATTCCAAAATACACTTCATATTATTTCTGGAAATAAGAACTAAAATATACGTGTATATGAATTTTAAAATTTATAAAATGTTTACAATTTATAAAATTTTTGAAATTTTTAAAATTTGAAATTGCCCAGAAGCTTTACATTTATACAAAAAAAATATTAAAAAGCAACCAAAAAGCCATTTCACAGGAAAAATAAAATTTTTATGGAGTAAGAGTACAGAAGAGCAACAGAAAGTGAAATGGAATTTGGAAACTAAAAGCATTTTTAAAAACTGTGGCACAAGCACGTAAGTGGTTTTTCTACTGGGGAACAAAAACTAGCCTGTTACGTCAGCAATGGACAAAACTTAAGATAAAAATGTAGTTTCCCCACTCGGGCTTTGGGCTGCAGAGAAGCTTCATCGGTTCTGCAGGAGCGGAGCAGGAGGAAGGAGCCAGAGGCATCTGTGGCTGGTGCCCGGAGGCAGAGGGGTGCGGGGCTGGCTGACACCCACAGCCCGAGCTGGCTGAGGCACCCGAGTCCCAGGCTCCATGCACCCTCCCTGTGGGCTCCTGCATCCTCCTGACTGCGTGAGGAAACTTCCTTCCTATGTGAGGGCTTGATTTCTGCTCAGCGTCAAAGGTGCTGAACTTCAACCCACAGCCGCTCAAGCGAGCACCACCTTTTGAACAGCCTCAGAAACTGTCTAAATCCCGCCCTGTTGTATTTTCTAAGACTTGATCACATGGTATCCAGTAAACTCAAGAGCAGAACAGACCCTGTGAGGTCACACTCGCGAGCCGGTGCAGCCGGTGCAGCCGGGACCGGAACTGCGTGGCCGAGTCGCTTGCACTTCGTGACAACTCTGAGGGCGTCACATTCGGATACCTGATGATGACAGGCTCAACACCTCAGGTCACCACGGAGGGACAAACACTGAGGCTGTCACCAGAGACCTTTTCCTGCACACAAAACAACTCCTGTTTCACCAGATTCCGATTTTTTTTGTTTTTGAAAATTCAGCTTGTATTTAAGTGGCAGCTGACCATCACGGTCCTCCAGGTGCAGAATGTGCATCATTCAGGAGAAGTGCTCACCACGCCGGGAAGGGCAGGTGTCAGTGGCCTCTGGGACTCTTCACTGTGAGGGCAGCCCCGGGTGGAACACACAGAGGCTGGGATGCAGGACTCTGGAGCTCAGTGACCCCCACGCCGTTTCTTGTGTCCACACCCCGCTGACATGCAAGCACCCCCTCTGTGTGCCCGGATGTTGCAAGGTTCAGAGGAACTGACCCATTCCTCAAGGGTGCTGGGCTGGTGGGATGAGGGTCCTGTGTTGCGGGCTCTGAGCAGGTGCAATGCCATCGAGAAAGGTGCCCTCTGCCGTTCATGTAGGCTGCCACTGGCCAAGCCCACGAACGAAGTTTCTGCAGTGGAACTTTGAAGTCTCTAAATGAATCTTCAAAGTGACTTGCAACAAGAATTAAGTCTTATATTCGTCACAGCTGTTTAGAAGATGCAAGTGTTTCCTGGGTCTACAGTAAGAAACTGCAGGGTTTCCGAGGCGGGAGTTAGGAATTTGCTTACAAGTCACAGATTTCACATGCATAACACTGCAAAGAAGAAACTGGATGCAGAGGGCAAAGCTGGCACCGTTCGCTCTATGCGAAGCTGATAACAGGAAAATTCCTGCTCAGTCTAACACATGTGACCAACTGCTGACCTTGCTGGAGGAGCGTGTGGCTGTGAGAACCCCAGAAAGGCTTCTGCTGAAGTTGTTTCTTATCTGGGCCGAGGGTAAGTAAGTGGCTGTGCTCACTTTGAAAACTTCTCCCCCTGGGCACGAGCTCGCGCCCCTGTGGATGCGTTTATCCACCACGAACAAATAAAGATGTGCGGGGAGCAACTCTCCCAGGGGAAGCGGCCGGCGGCGACACCACACCATCTGCTGAGCTTTCCCCAGGGCGCGGGCTCTGGTAAGGGCGTGGATTCCACCTCACTTCATGCTCAGGACACTGTGAGGATGCCACTGTAACCACTGGAACGCTGATCAGAAGATCTCAGGGTGAGGAGCGAGTCACCTGTCCGAGTCCTCGCAGGGAGTGGGCGACAGGCAGGCAGACTTCTGAGCGGAGCATGGCCTGAGCGGCACAGGAAGCCGCATGCTCGGCACCCTTCGAGGTCCTGCAGCCCCAGCCTCTGGCTGAGTGCCTGTATTCCGGGTCAGTCTGGAGTCACCACCGGCTCCACGCATCTGTGCGCTGTTTTGGTCCCTGTTCCCTTCCTCTGGCAGCCAGCAGCCATCAGCCCAGGAGAGCCTTGCCGCCAGCTGCTGCTTGCCTCTTCTTCCCCGGTGGCGGGAGCAGGCTTGCAGGGCTGGCTGGGCGCTCTCGGCTGCTGTGGCTGCTGCTAGAGCGGACTGGGTTTAGTCAGCCTGTGTGTCCTCGATGCTGTGGCCGCTGCCAGGCCAGAGCGAGCAGCCATCGCTAAGCGAGGCACTGTTGTCCTGTGGCCCTGTGCCTTCCGGTGTTTACCCAGGGAAGGCCTTGGGGGACGCACCCCGGAACTCTGCGGTCGTCCCCAGCAGAACGGCCGGCAGCCTGGGCTGCTTCCTGCAGGTTAAACGCGATGTTGATCAATAAGTAAGTGGCAGGCAAACGGCATGAGCCCCATGTCCCATGTGAACCAGAAGAGCCACGGAGGCAGAAAAGGCCACTTCCGGCATCATCCCAGGCTGTCACTGGGCAGTGTGGCCCCCTGCTCTGCCGTCCTGCGATGAGGAACCGAGGCGGGCAGTGCACCCCATCCAGACATTTGGGGACATCAGGCTGCTGCGTGTCATGTCCTGAACTGTGGCAAGGGGCTCTTGATCTGAACCCCTGTCACCCAGAAGAAGGACCTGGGCTGTGCTAGGAACCCGCCTTCCTCCAGCATGACCCCATCCGACTTTCAGCACTGGGGTGACTGCGCTGCCCGGGCGGAGCTGAGCATTGCTGGCTTTGAGAATTTGCCATACACGAGCCCACACGCTTTTCACAAGGAATTCCACGCATTTCTTCCACTTGCTTCTGCTAATCTACCGCAGTCACACTTTTCCAATGTGCAGTATCTTGGTTTTGAGGAGAAACGTCCTGCAGCGCGCAGAGCTCCTGACTAACGGGGCTCGAGCCCTCGGAGTGCGGCCGGGGTCTCCGGCGGAGGATCCTCGCTGTCCCACCTGCCCGGCGTCTCGGATCATGATGAATCGTCTCCACCTCCAGCCTCAGATTGTTTTTTAACATTTAATTTAGTTTCTTCCTGTGCTTGGATGAACATGGCCGTGTTATGGATTTCTGCTCTAATGTACACCAGCAGGCTGGAAGAACAAGCTTCAGCAAGCTGTGGAAATTAGAGAGACCAGATCAATAGACAAGGTCACAACCCTGG
>PVJX010029215.1:0-22402 GCA_004027295.1 Dolichotis patagonum
AAAAAAAAAAAAAAAAAAAAAGGTTAGGGAGAATTGCTTCCCTTTCAATTTCATTGAAGAATTTTAGGAGTAATAGTGTTATAGCTTCTCTAGATTTCTTGTAGAATTCAGCTATGAATCCATCTGCACCTGGGCTTTTCTTTGTTGGTAAGTTTTTAATTAAATTTTCAGTTTCATTAACTGATATTGGATCATTCAGAATTTTTGTATCTACTTGATCCAACTTTGGTAACTCATATATTTCTAGGAATCTGTCCATTTCTTCTGTGTTTTTCATCCTATGAGAGTAAAGATTTTTAAACTAGGTATTGATGATCTGAATTTCCACAGGATCTGTAGTAATTTCACCCTTTTCATTACTCATTGCATAAATCTGAGGTTTTCTTTCCTTTTGTTGGTAAGATTGGCTAGGGGTTTATCAATTTTGTTTATTCTTTCAAAGAATCAACTCTTCAATTCATGAATTCTTTGCATTGTTTTCTTTGTCTCAACTGCATTAATTTCTGCTCTTTATAATTTATAATCTTTATAATTATAAAGATTCTGCTCTTTATAATCTTTACAATTTTCTGTCTTCTTTGGGTTTTGGGTTTGACTTGCTCTTCCTTTTCTAGAAGCTTGAGGGGCAACATTAGATTGTAATTTTATGCTCTTTCCATTTTCCTGATGTGGGAATCACCACTATAAATTTCCCTCTGAAGACTGCTTTCATTGTCTCCCACAGATTCTGGTTGTTGTATTTGGATTTTCGTTTGACTGTAAGGGTTGTTTAATTTCTTCTTTAATTTCATCTGTGACCCATTGATTGTTTAGGAGAGTTCTATTTAATTTCTATGTGTTTGTGGAGTTTTTGAAGTTCCTTTTGTTTATTTTGTTTTGTTAATTTCCAATTTCATTGCACTATGGTCAGATAATACGCATGGGATAATTTCAATTCCTTTGCATTTACTTAAGTATGCTCTATGGGCTAATATATGCTCTATTTTAGAGGACATCCCATGTGTAGCTGAGAACAATGTCTATTCTTTTTCTTATTAATTTTTTATTTTGAAGGTAGTAGAAATACAACAGAGCAAGACAGAACAAAGCCGATTGAGACAGTGCAGTGACTTTGGTACAGAACTTCACAGCAGGTTACCGGGATAACAGTAATAGGTACCATAGTATATCTCATTATCTTCACAATAGTTGTTTAGCCAATTAGGTATAGCAAAATCAAACCAAAGACAGAACATTATAAAACCAATTGAAAGAAAATATGGCATAGAGTAAAGCAATTAATCATAATGAAACAAAGCAGTGAAAACATTTACTTTCAAACAGAAGATAGAGGAGACCCCCCATATTTGCATAATCATCCTCCCAACAGATGCTCAGACCTCTGTCCCCAGTTGCAAATGGTGGGGGGGTGTAAGGATGTTTGATTCCAATCCTGTGCACCGGTAGGTTCACAGGAGATGCTACTGGGTCTCCTCCTGGCTCACAGCTTAGAAAGGAGCTTACCAAGAGGGCGGGCAAATTCCTTCTTTGTGCAGCCGCCTGGGTTCCACCATGGCCGTGGCTGGATCTTGGGGGCCACTGACTGGTTCTCCTCCTGGCTCACGCTGGAGGAAGGTGCTTACTAGAATGTGTATTCTTATGTAGTTGGATGGAATACTCTGTAAACATCTACTAAGTCCATTTGTTCACAAGTTTGGTTCAGTTCTGTTATCTCTTTGCTGATTTTTTTGTCTAGTTTGATCTATCTCTTTGTGACAATGGGCACTAAGGCCCGTGTTACAATTATGTTATTGCTTGTTTTTCATGTCTATTAATATTTGTGCTACCTAGTTGTGCATGTGCATAATTTGTTGCATATATATTTATGATTATCTCTTCCTTTAAGTTTTTCCCCTAACAAGTATGTAGTGACCTTCTTTATCTCTTTTGATCATTTTTTGTTTGAAGTTCATATTGTCTGCAAACAGAATATCTACACTTGCTTTTTTCTGGGTTTCTGTCACATGGAGTATTGTTTTCCATCCTTTGACTTTAAGTCTATGAATTTCCTTTTGAGTTAAATGTGTTACTTATATATAGCATTTTGTTGGATTTTGTTTATTCATCCACTCTGCCAGTCTGTTTCCTTTGATTGGTGAATTGAGGCTATTTATATTAATGGTTATAATTAATATGTATTGGCTTATCTTTGTCATGCTTTCCTGCTATCGATTCCCTATTTTATTCATGTTTAATCACTTGCCCTGCTTGGTGTTTTCTTTCTGTTGTTGTTCTTGGAATTGTGGTCATTTTTATCTTTCTAGAATATCTTTTGGTACTCTTTCTAGGGTTGGTTTGGTGGTCAAGAATTTCTTCAGTTGTTCTTTGTCGTGGAAGTATCTTATTTCTCCATTAATTTTTAAAGAAAGTTTTGCTGGTTACATCAGTCTGGGTTGGAAGTTGTTTTCTTTCAGGATGTGAAATATTCAAGTTCTTCTTGACTTAATGGTATGTGTTGAGAAGTCTGCCATGATTCTGATGGGCTTTCCTTGATAGGTGATTTGTTTCTTTTCTCTAGCAGCTTTCAATATTCTGTTCTTATGCCAAATTTCTAGGATATTGATTATTACATGTATAGGTGTATGTTTATTTTGGTTATGTCTAATTGGGGTTCTATATGTCTCATATATCTTATGTCAAGTTTTTTGCTCATGCTCGGGAAATTTCCTGCTATTACTTCTGCAAATAGTCTTTTTACGTCATTTGTATAGACTCCTGCTATTTTGCTGATACCTATCAGTCTTATCTTGTTTTTCTTTGCATCATCTTGTAGCTGTTGAATTGTTATTTCTTGGTTCCTTTTTATTTTTAAGAGATCTTTCCTTTCTTGATCATTAACTATAATTCTTCTTCAAGGTCTGAAAGTTTATCTTCAGTTTCATTCAAGTGATTTTTGCCACTTGATGCCAGGTTTTGATGGCATTTTTAATTTCTTGGATCTCTCTTTGAATCTGTTCCATGTATGCTATTTCTTTCTTATATTGTTAATTCAAGGTTTCCATCATTTTGCTATGCTCCTCTATTTTTTTTAAATCTGTCTTCTTTAGATATGCTCAGAAATTCTTCCACTATGGCTGTCATTTCTCTTTTTACCTGAGAGGTTATTTTTGATTTGATTTCGTTTACAGCTTCATGGAGTTCTTTACTTCAGTCTCTATAATTTCAGAAGTTTCAGATGTGTGTCTTCCAATTTAGTCTATGTCTATGTCTCCTGGACTTGTTCTGGGTGGACTGGAGATTGTATTTTGCTTTTTTGTCTTGTAACTTTCCTAGGTTCCTCCGGAGGAGCCAGTTACTGAGTCTCAAGCACTTCCAGCTCTGGCTGCCCATTCCCCAGTTTAGGGAAATCTGCCAGGCACCTGGGGTCCCCCAACGAAGGTTCCTGTTATTGCAGAGGGCAGTGGGCTATGCTTCTCCCCTCCTGCAGCTCACCAGGACATTCCCAGTGACGGAGGTGCAGTGGGCAGGCATTCTATCTTGTGTGGCTCACTGGGCTCCCATGAGGTCTGTGGGGTGCTGGACAGGCCTTCTCCTGTGCCCTACTGGAAGTTTCTTTATCCCTCTCTCTACTGTATGCTTTGTCCTATCACAGTGGTGGAGAAACTATGGCACATATATTGTTTTTCTTTTAAGGCAGTAAGTTTTTGTGTTCCTGATATTATATACATAATACTGGTAAACTTTTTATTAAATCTAGTAACTTTTCTGAAGATTGTTTTGGATTCTTCATATATACAATCACGGTATTTGCAAATAATAGCTGTTTTGTTTCTCCTTTTAAAATTCCCAACATAAAATGATTAATGTTGGAAGAAATGGATGTGTTTTTATTACCCTGATTTGATTATATGCATCATTTACATGTATCAAATTATAATGTACCCTATAAATATGTATAAATATTAGATCTCAATAAAAAAGAATGAATTGTTTAACCTATAAAAATATATTTTTTAAAATGCTTACATTTTTATATATTTTTCTTGTCTTATGGTACTAAGATCTGTATTTCAATGATGAATTAAGATTATGATAGCCTTTACATCATTATTTAATGCAAAAGGAATGGTTTCATTTTTTCACCAATAAGCAAGATTGATATAAGATATAATTTATCATGGTGAAGAAATTCTTAGTTTCGGAAGGATTTTTTAAAATCATAAGTGGTGTTTAATTTCATTAAATATTTTTCTGTGTCTATTAAAAGAATTATACAATTTTTCTGCCTTAATCTGGTAATTTAGAAAGTTACATTAGTTAATGTTCAAAAATCATAACCAAATTTGGTCATGATGTGTTTCCCCTTGTACACTGCTGGATTTATTTTGTCAATATACTACACAGAATTTCTGTGCCCATGATCATGTTAGTGCCAGTAGTTTTCCTGCCTCCTACACTCCTGGATAGGTTTGGACACTGCGATGTTGCAAGCCTCACACACCGAGTTCACAGATTGTGTGAGCATCAGTTTATCACTCTAAGAGGAAGACGCAGGCTTCACCTGCTAACCACGTTCCAAATAGAAGAGAACTGGCCACCTTCCAGAATTACTTCTGGGTTATTCCAGGCTTCTTTGCTCTTCTTTGCATTTATTAGATTTTAAATTGTCTGAACAATTTACTTCAGTATTTCTCTGCAATGCACATAATTTTCCAATATGTCAGGCCAGCTCCAATCATAGGCACAGAAATTGATAGCCAAACTCAATTAAGTGACTCCCAAGTAATGAAGCAGCAGAGCCAACGTCCAGATCTAGAACTCCAGGACTGAAAGGGCCACAGGAAGCATTGTGTGGCTCCGGCATTCTGTCGAGCAGGTTAACGAGGTGCACCTGGTCAGGGAACGCGCCGGCGAGAGCCAGGTGCAAGACTGCAGGCCCGGTCTGCCACGCAGCTGGCGCTGCTTAGTGGATGCGTCTTGACACTATTTAGTGTGGGACAAACTAGCCTTGGCTCAGAATATGTGGAGATAACACATCTCTCAGTAAGTTACGCAGACATTTCCCCCACAAAGCGACTCCTGGCTAAAAAGCAGAAGCTTTCTGAAGTAGTGTGAAAAATGGCCTCAAACCAACAAGACACAAGTGCTTGAGCACAGAGAAATACTTCACGTTCCATCTCTGAACAGTTTACACTTTAAAATGACTTTTAAAGGCTTCTGCTGTCTTCATTTTCTCTGACTTGTTTACAGTCAGGCAGTATTTTTCCTGTGCTGTTTCATTTGCTACAATTGCCCAGTTTTTGTGTAGCTCAGTCTGCTGCAGGCCTTTTAGGACTGTCACTTTATGTCAAGGGTAACAATTGCACGTGTAACTGTTACCATGCAGAACCAGGCAGGCGCACAGAGCGCACCTCCCAGACTTCAGGGCGGGAGCAGTGTGCACACACGCCCAGCAGCCTGGGGCAGCACACCTGAGCTGGCGCCAGAAAACCAGCTGGACACACATGTAGAGATATGCGGCAGCAGTGGTGGTCTGGTCGACGAGGACATGGACACCACAGCCAGGTGGCCTGCTCGAGTTTCAGGGCTGTCGTTTACCAGCCGTGTGACTGTGGGGCCGGGGTGTCCCTTTGCTTCTCCCTTCCTCATTTCCCCCATAGGTAAAGTAATAACAGCACTTAGCTCATAAGGCGGTTGTGGAAATTACAGACGAATCGCTCAGCACACCTGGTACACGATAAAGGGCGTCTAGTGCTAATCCCGAAGGCTGTAAGTAACTCAGCAGAGCAAGCACTGAGACTGGGACGAGAGGCCCCTAAGTTGGATTTGTGATAGTGACGGAGGTTTCTGAGCACAATAGCCCTATGCTCAGATCTGTGTTTCAGGAAAGAACTGTCATATAACGGGGACATAGAAGGGGAGAAGTGCGTGTGTGCACAAGGGTGTGTGTGTGAGTCTGTCTGTCTGTCTGCGTTTGTTTCCTCTACAGAGTGCAGCCCTTTGGTGGCAGGCTCTAGCTCCCTTACTCCCGGGGCTCAGAGCCCATCACCCATTTGCTAAGTGAGTGAGTGGGTGACCTCATAGCCACACAAGGCTGTCAACAGGATAAGGATGGTAACTGTATTCGGAAGATTTTTGTTGCTGTGATCAAATACTTGAAACGCAGTTTCAAGGAGAAAATGTTTATTTTGACTCACAGTTTCAGAGGGTTCACTTCATGGTCCGCTGCTTCCCAAGCAGAAATGGCATGGTGGAGCGCATGACGGAGGAAAGCTGCGCACCTCATAGCAGCCAGGAAGCAAATAGGGCAAGGAAGCCAGAGAGGAGGGGGTGAGCACACGCAGGGTTCAGACCTGGGGACGCCTTCTTCCACTTGGGCTACAGGGTCCCAGGGCATCACCAACCACCAGGTTAACAAACGAATGACAACTGTAAAATTTTAATGTTCCTCCTGTGCCCACTAGATGGCAGCATCAGCCATCCAGTTAGGGCCGCGGGAAATCCGCAATCACGCCCCTCCAGGACAGCTCTCCGCGCCGCGCTTCCCAGGTTGGGGCTGGATTTTACCGTCTTTTATTAAACCCTCACAGCCGCTTAACACTGTGGGTGTAAACCACCAACCAACAAGGGTCCGACGCCAGGTTGCTGAGGTCCAGCCTGCGCTGCAAACCACGCCGTCCCTGCGCTGCGGGACCGGGCAGCCCCCGCCCGGTGCGCCTTCCTCGGAGCGGACGCGGGCTTCCTCGGAGACTGCCGCGGCCTTCTTTCCGGCCCTCCAGCTTCCGCCCCCGTGCCAGCCCTGAGTGCCCTGGGCACCCCACGCCTGAGTACGGGGTCCCCATTGCACAGCCCGCCCCTTCCTGGCAAGGCTGCTGCGTGCCGCGCCTGCGCAGTGCCCCCTGCTGCCCCTCCATGGACCCCGCACCGCCCACCCGGCTCCCAGCTTGTCCCCAATCTCCTCCTGGCTTTCCAGCCCACTAGGACTCCTCGGCGCCACCGCTCCTGGAGAAGCATCGGCGCGCTGGAGCCTGCACACCTCTGCTCAGGCCGTGAAGGCTGCGGGCTTGCAGTGCACCCCAAGGCTTGGCAGTCTCCTGCGCATCCACTGCCCGGCGCCCTGCACTGGGCGCGGGCAGCTTCCTTCTGGGGCCATCCGCGCCCGGGCAGGAGCCTGGCGAAGGCGCTTGGCTGGCTTGAACCTCACAAAGACAGTTCAAGCGACTCACGCTCACTGTGCGCTTTGCTGAGATGAGTCCTCTAACTCTTCGAGCTCAGCGAAGCAAATAAGCTTATTTCATACATGGGGAAACGGGAATTTATTTTTCTGGGTTCACAAAAGCAGAGAGTGATGGGGTTAAGATCCAAAGCCGAGTGTCTGATTCCAGAGCCTGAGCTCCCAACTTTACTCAAGGGTCCACTCATTCGTCCCCCAGTACAAATACCATGTCCAGCGTGAACTGCATCTGACCTTGGATATAGAAAGCAGCAGCCCCTCCTCTATATATTTATAGTAGAGAAAGAGAGAGAGAGAGAGAGAGAGAGAGAGAGAGAGAGAGAGAGAGAGAGATTCCATGAAGGGACCACAGCCCACATCAGGCCCTGGCCAGTGAGAACCAGTTTGTCGCAGGAGAAGGAGCCCCAGGTAACCTGGAGTCGGCTGCTCCTTTACCGCATTTTGCTCTGATGCAAAGCTCTCGTGTGTGAGCCCGGAAGTGTGTGTGGTGACATCGATACAGCGATGTAGAGAAGGCCACAGTGCTTTCTTGTCACAATTGGATTCGAATCACCCTCATGCCATCTCAGGGAAATATAAACCACACTCTCCCAGCCCTCGTACACTGTGCTTACTTTTATCAAGGTCCATGTAAGAGAAGGCTCCTTGCAGGCTGGGGACACGTGCTCGCATGTGGCATCTCCCCGTGGTGGGACTTGAGCCTACCACGCTGGCCAGCACAGTGGGTGAGGAAAGGGGGTGCCATCCTGGTCCCTGGGTGTCTGCTCCTGCACCTCACTGTATCCTTGCTGGGTTCCCCACGTCCTCTTGTCTCATCACTCTGTCAGACACGGACATCTGAAAAGGCACACACAAGCCACCATGTACAGAGGGAAAGGGAGGAAAACTGCACACGCAGCCCCTCAAGAGCTGCACCGGCATGGCGCGGCCGTCAGAGCTTGCGTGAGAAGCTTACGTGAGAATAAATGAAAGGGAATTACAGCCCAGGACTGAGCCCCGCAGGACACGGGCTTGCAAGAAAGCACTTGCCTGGGGACTCACGATTTAACGCACCTTTTTGGTCTTGCTGTGTGAGCCGCAGCAAGGGTGGAAGTGAGGGAAATGAAAGGTGTTGGGGAGGGGGAGGGGCCTTCCCCATGACTGATGACGTCGCTGAGAGCAAATGCAGAGCCTGCATTGAGGGGATCCAAGTCTTGTATATCAAACTTGCTTGTCTAAAAAATAAAATGTCAACGAGAGAGGACATTTGGTTTCGTGCAGGTCACACATGGCCACAATCTGTCCGTCCATGCTTTCTAGCCAGTTGCTTTTCTGGGCCTTTGTGGGTTCACCCTCACTGCCTGCACTCCTACTTCTCTGGGGGGCTCCAGGGCCTGGTGGGCCCCAAGGAATATGAGGCAGGGCCTTTCCGTGGGGCAGGCCTGCGACACCCAAGAGTGCTCAGGGGCAGGGTTTGGGGGCGGGGTGTCTCCCAGCACATCGCGAACGAGCGACAGCTCTGGGTGGCTTTGCATCACCTATGTATTCGACTTCAGTGCACATGTGTTCCCTTAAATGTTTGCCATGCCTAATTGTAATTGCTTTGGTGAAATACTTCAAACGTAGGAATTTTTTCACTCTGGACAGTACCACCCTCCCATTCCCAGTTCTTCTTTAACAGGACGTCAATACCCCAAGATGGATGTCCACTTTCAGGGAACAGTGTAACTCAACAAGAATAAAACTTCAAGCATAGCTCAGCAATACCAATTCGTCTACTGAATCCACTCAGTCAATTCATCAGTCACGAGGCTTAGGTCAAGATGGAATCAGCTGCTTTGTTTTTGCACTCCTTCAAGTAAAGATAACTTTTGACAAGAGAATGAAAATCAACTGCCAGATGCAGAATAAAGCTACCTTTCCTCTTGGTTCTTACTTCCCACCATTAAACACTCGGCAGATAGTCTGCTTTGAAAAAAACTAGCTTTTGCAAAAATTCATTTTTGCAAGCCACACAATCTGAAGAAAAGTGAGACAAAATGTTGTACACCATCAACAATAAACTTCCTGCAAAAAGCTCGAGTTCCTCTCCCTCTACTTTCACTGGAAATACATTTGTTGATCATGTTCTGCATTTTTTGAAGCCACTTGGCAAATAAGTGCCCTATAGATCTGAGAGAAGACGATGCCACTGCCACCAGAGGTAGAGCTGCAAACCCCAGAACCCAGGGCTCTTGGAAGCGCCCCCAGACAGAACAGCCAGCCTTTCCCAGGCTTCCGTTACCAGAGAGAGAGGAGAGAGAGAGAGAGACAGAGACAGAGAGAGAGAGAGAGAGAGACAGAGAGACAGAGAGAGAGATAGAGAGACAGAGACAGAGAGAGACAGAGACAGAGACAGAGAGACAGAGAGAGACAGAGAGAGACAGAGACAGAGACAGAGAGACAGAGAATCTTTGACTCCCCTGCCCCTTCACAGGAGCCGTGCCTGTGTGACAGTCTCCGACCGGTGTATGTGTTGTGGGCACAGAGCTCCTGCTCTCTCCCCTGTGACACTGGCAGTGCCAGACAGCTGCACATGGCAGGAGCTCCACGGAGTGCCAGGGACTGGCTTCCCAGGAAGCTTCCTGGGACCATCAGAGGCTTTGCGATTGTGACGCAGTACAGTGCATGTGGAAATGTTACAGCGAAACTTACTAATTTGAAATCCCTATTCTGAGCATTTATTCTGGTGCCTTTGCTGCATACCTCACAGGTATGGGCAGTGCTCCTGGACAGCCAGGTAGCTGGGAACAAAGCCCGCGCTCCCTGACTTGCAGGTCTCAGATCGTGCGCTTTCCTCAGCTAACCTTACAGCACGCGACCATCACTGTTCCTGCTTCATTCCTGAAGTGTTGCACACGCCATGGCGAATGTCCTGTTCTGGCCGAACACTTGCTGGAACTGTTTCATACTTGCTTTCTTGTTTACATGTCAAACAATGAAAAGTCAGCCAGCCACTATGAAGTACAATATTCCACTCTTTTTTCAATCCATGCTTTTTTTTCTAGGTTAAGAACAACCTTCTTTGGCCTCTTGATTTTTATGACTAATGCTCTTCCTGCCTCAGCCAGGTAGCAGCATGCGGGAGAACAGGTGGGGACAGCAGTGATGGGAGATGAGCAGCTGTGGAGACACCGGCTCCGTGTGCTTACACTGTCCCCAATGACACTGTCATGGTGGCAGTGTGGATGACGACACTGATTGAGTGAGTTGTACTCAATCTAGAGCAGCGCAGAATATTAAAAGAGAGGAGGCAAGTGGGTAAGAAAAGAGTTTAGTGGGGGCCCGGAGGGAGTCACCACAGAGCAGGCTGTGTCACCACAGACGAAGGGCAGGTCCTGCCTGGATAGGCTGTGATGGGGAAGGGCTGTGGGGGCTGGTGTGAGCTGGTTTATTTCATGAGAGTGCAGGGGATTGTTAAACCTTTACATGCCTGAGCTTTGGCAGACTTGTGGGAGGGGGAAGCCATAGGGGCTTCTGGGAAGAAGGAGGTGTGCGTTACCAGGGCACAGCTTTGAACCGTTGCCATGATGATTGTGCTGTCTCTCAGATGGGGGATCTAACAAACACCTGGATACAAAGACTCAGCACAGGAGCTTTGACTGCAATTGAATTGAGTTTGAGTCCTGGTTCTGTGGAATATTTACTGTCTGAACGCCAGAAAATCCATTCATCTGTTTGACAAATGCTTGTTGAGTCCGTCATCTGCCCTGAGCCTTGAGTTAGGGATAGTGTGATGAGTAAGACCGACACTGAAGCCTTGTTACCGCTGTGTAACAGGCGCTGAGGAGGACCCCGATGTACGGGGCCTGGGGGCCACCCTTTTGCTTTTTACCCTCCAGTCTGTGGGGTGTTTCAAGCCTCAGGGAGCCATGGCCAGAGGGGTCTTTGGAGAGTGTGAATCTGATGGAGGCAGAAGCGAGGGGCGGCGGCTGCCCTATGGTAGAGGGGTGCAGCGGGGACCGAAACCCAGTAGCTCCTCAAGAGACAGAGTGGGCAGAAGGGGTGCCTGGCTGGACCTGAGGGTGGTGGTCAAAGAAACTCCCAGCTTCTGTCTCGCAGGCCGGGCCTTTGGGCTGACGCGGGTACTGCTCAGGTGTGGTGGAGAAGAGACCTTGGGTCCAGTTACCCCCTGCAGGAGGTGCAGTTCCCACTTCTCCAGGACACAGGTGGTCCCACGGGCGTCTGTGTGGTTTTTCTTTGGGGGGGGGGATCCTAAATATAGGGGGAGGAGCGCAGTGCCTGGAGACCATAGCAGGTGGCAAAGGAGTGGCTCTGGTCTCACTGTGCCCTTTGACCTCGCTCCACTCCCCAAGTTGTCCATTTCTGTGTATTTGTGCACTCTTCCAATGCCATTTTCTTCTTCACTTGATTTTAAGCTCCAGAGAGAGAAGGACTGCTCAGAATGGTGTCTCTAACACTAAGCACTGACACGAAATGACAAGCCACCTGGGCAGGAGCCACATTCCCTCCCGCACCGTGCCTAACACAGCCCACCATTCGGTTGCCGTTGGCTGCACAAGGTTCTTCAGATTTCCCTGCTATGAAGCAAATCCAAACCTCCCTCTGCCTAACCTCCAGGTGGCAGGGAGTTAGTTCCCCAGAAAGAGACAGGTGTTACCTAGCAATACAGCACCTGCCTCCCCGCACCGCAGGGGCAGGTTGGGGCCTGGCCACTGGCTCCATCCTCCCAGCTGTTCAGTCCTCTTCTACTTCAGCTCATGAAAACCTCCTGAATGTTTGTATTTTCAAACCACTCAGACTCCATTCGGAAAAACAGCCAGGGAAACAGGATGATCAAGGAAAACAAAATTTGCATTTGATTTAAGATATCTGAGACATTCATTCCACTGCCTCCCTTGGGGACATTTACGGAAGAGTTTTGCAATGCAGCCATTTGGTTTAGTGCGTTCTCTTCTCTCATTTCGCTACTACAGTTCTATCCTCGAAGTGTTCATGTGGCACTTAATGCCTATTATTTCTTCTATATTATGCAGTGCTTTATTTCTGAACAGGATTAGAAACACCTCAAGGCCTGGGACCAGTGAGACATGCTTGCTTATACTGACAGTTCACCCATCAGGTTGCCCATCGTTGCGCAGCACTGCAGTCAGCAAGGAAAGAAAGCAGAAGGAACAAGGGGCACAGCAGGGGTGGCCCCTTTTCAGGCAGCGGAGCGCCAGGTAAGTGACGACCAGAGGGCACTCCCCTAGGCGCACCCGAGTTTGCGCAGGGAATTTTCCTTGCTAAGCCAATTGTGACCAACAGCCGTGTGGGGGTGGCCTATGAACCCCGACTCTGGCTCGTGGTTCATGTGTAAGATGCCATCTTCCCATGTGGCCGTAGAGTTTCTAACTGAGCTACTATCCCTGCTGGCACCTGACATAGGGGCTCTTGTTTCCTGGAACATCTTGAATCAATAAATAACTCAGGCAAGTGACTAAGGAGATAAGAGTGTGGGTGTATCTCAGGCACCAGCAACGGAGCCAGGAGAGGGGAGGCAGCCACTGTAGTCTCTGCTAATCCTAAACATGCGGTTTCATCTCCTATTAGACCTCAGACAGAGCCTGGAGAAATACTACTCAAGTTCTTGACTGCTTCCTGTTCTGAGCTGCAGTCTGGAGCATTCATTCAGCCAGCGGGAAACAGGTGTACTCTTGGTAGCATGATACAGGCTACGCTGAGAGGGAAAGTGAACAGAAGTTTGCCGTCATGCAAGAAGGAACTTGCCATGCTGGAGCCCCACAAGACCTCGCACTCCGAGCACCACGCTGGCGTGAGCGCCATTCCTGCCCATGCACGCTTACCTAGACTGCAGCCCTTACCAACCTCCGCCGCAAGCGCCAACGCTCTGGAGCCGTAGGACCTTCAATCCACGACAACGGAAAGCTCTGAAGGGCAAGACTACTGTCAGGAGGGAAGCCTACCCCTCTGCATCCCTTTCATGGGCCTGGCTCAGGTCTGAGTCCTAAAGGAGGGGTTGTTGATTGGGTCCTAGCAGAACGGTAGCAACAGAATGTGTGATCACAAGGAGGCAGATTAGCTTGGCTGTGGTCACCAGCTGGACAGTCTCCCAGTACACACACTTCTCTCGGGTACATATTCAGGAGAACTGCTGAGTCCTGTGATAAATCTACGTTTAAGAAACTGCCAGGCTTTTCCAGGTGACCGTACCTGATGTTTTTGTAAGCAGTGAAGCAAGGGATTAAATTTCTCCAAATTCTCACCAACACTCAGTATCACATCTCCTCTGCATTGCATCCATCTGAGTGGGTCTGGACGGATGTACACGCCCCAGCTGGCTAATTTGCACCACCACTGAACACACACGTGTACCTGAGGCCCCGTGTGTACCAACAATAGTATTCATGCTGTGGTTCTGCCCTGTGAATACTTGTGCAGAATTACTTCATGGTTATTTTCATTTCTATTTCCATGATACTGGTAGCGTCTCTTCATATGCAAGTAGGACACTGGGTTTTCATCATCTGTACACTTCCTCTTCATATATTCTGTGTAGTTTTATTGCACTGACATCTGCAGAAATGCTGTAGGTGATTTAGATATTCACTTTCTGCTCTATGTGGAATGCGTCTTAGTCTGTTGCCTTTTAACCTTTTCATCTCTTTGTACATGTTTCATTTTCACTAATTAAATTAATCAGTTTTTTTGTTTGCCTGTTTTGTGGTACAGTAGTGGGGACTGAACCCAGGGTTTTGCACTAAGCTGCACGCCCAGCCTTTTTAAAATTTTGAGACAGGGTCTCGCTAAGTTGCTAAGCAGAGAGCTCCTGGCCCGCATCCGGCGAGCTAAGGTCACTGGTATGGACAGTGAGCCAAGCTGGCGTCAGCATTGTTCACTGCAGATTTGGGTTAGATGCCTTATCTAAGAAAGGTCTCCCAGGCTCACTCCCAGGATTCTAAAAAGTGTTCCTCTATGCGATCTTGGAATATATCTATAGTACTATTTTTTCTATTGAACACTCCAATAAATATGGGGATTATTCTTCAATATGATGTTAAATATAGGAATACGTTTGTTTGGTTCCAGTTGCACCAAAACTTTTTTTCAATGAATTCTTTATCCTTTCTTGCTTTGAAATAAAAACCAACCTCAATCATAGTACACTTTCATGTGTGATCAGATATTCCTGGACTTTATATTCTGTTCCACTGATCTGTCTACTCTGCGCTGGAAAAGGCCCAGATTACTATTATGTGGAAAGTGTTTGGCCTACAGGAAGGAAGGCAGGTCCCCTTTTATAATTTTTACTTTCAAAGAAAGTATCTCACCTAATCTTTCTAAGTTACCATTTTCTGGTTAAGACTTGATATGGTAAGAAAAATAGAGTAAAAATACATAATGGCTTAAAATAAGAAAAGCAGGGTGATTTCATGTCCTTTTGTTCTGTAACTACTGAAAGACTACAGACACCTGTCCACTAGTGATCTTGTGCCAGATGTTGCTTTCTAGTTTTATTTTCCTTAAAGAGCACCAGGAGTCTTTTGAGGGACACAGTGTCTTATGTCATATGTCAGGGAAAAAATCAGGATGGCTCAAAACCCTACTGTTGTAAAAAGCAAGGAAACTATACTGTCAGGAGAAATATTTTATGAAGAGTAACAAGGTGGGCTTTGTGGCACATGCCTGCACTCTGGGAAACTGGGGCAAGAAGACCACAAGTTCAAGCCCAGCCTGAGCAACTTAGTGAGACCCTGACTCAAAAAACATTTTTAAGGGGCTGGGGATTTAGCTCAGTGACATAAGTGCCTGCTTGGCAAGCATGAGGTTGCAAGTTCGATCCCCGGTACCAAAAACAAAAAACAAACAAACAAACAAAAAACGGTTTTAAAAAGAGCTCAGTGTGAGGCCCTGGGTTCAATACATAGCACTGTACAAAACAGACAAACACAGTGGAGAGAGCTTAAATCAGCACCTCTACTGGCCAAGCTGTAGTATTCTGAATGCCTAAGAAGGAAAAGAAAATCATGGTAAGAATTACATTACAGAGAAAAAGCAGTGGCTATCTATACAGGAAATAACAAATATAGGCAATCATAAAACTAGACAAATGTAGTGATAGAAAAAAGAACATTGATGACTATCAGTGGTCACATATAGCAACCAAGTAAAAAAAAAACCAACAGCCCAGTGCATTCTACACAAGAAAAATTAAAGAAAATCCAACAGTATGTCCAAGACAACACTCAAATATCCCAAAGGAAATTTGCCACATGGACTCAGTGACCCTTAGACAAAAATCTCAAAGTGACTCTCCTGGCATCCCTTCAATGCTAGTAGGCCATTTGTATTTCAACTTCTCTGTATTTTTTATCGCACTGACATTCATAGACGTTCTGTATGTCAGCTAAGTATCATTCATTTGTTGCTATCTGCATAATATATTGTAGTATGAGATATCAATGAAGCATATAAAGTTTTCAGCAATGCTAACGAACGAGATGAAGACATCACAAAGGCGGAACAGTGTGTAGGTAATGTGGCCATGCAAAATCAAAGTGTCTACCATTTCTGGGAAGGATACCATGTGTCAAGAAAATCAAGTCTATGGCGCAGTATTTTAAAATCCCATGACAACTCTGTGAATCAGTGCCATTCGTGGACTGCGGGGTGTGGGGAGGGAGAATCAGGTCCACGGGGAGTTGCTCCCCACCTGGAAACCAGCGCCACACGCCGGCTGCTGCTGGAGTGGGAACGGCCAGATCCCAACCTCTGCGAGTCAGCACCATGTGGAGGGAGAGAACCAGGCCTCACCAGGTGGTGATTCCCGCCTGGAAACCGTATCATTTTCACTGTTTTCTTGGGTTGGGTTTTATTCTCTTTTGTTTATGTTAAATCTGATAGCATGAGCAGCTATTTAAAAGATAACAAGACATATTATGGTAGCCACTTTGGATTTACTATTAGCTTATTTTGAAGTCCTTTATTGCATTCATTATTTTGTTAGTTTCTACTCTGTTCTGTTCTGTTCTGTTCAATTTTTACTATGTCCGAAGGCATCTGCAGCTATTTGAAGACAACAACAGGCATTATGTTAACTATTGCTGATTTCATAGGGTTTTGAAGTCCTGTATCACTTACACTGGTTTATTTTGGTTTTATTGTTTTATTGTCCTTGGTTTTAGCCTCTTTAAAATAAAATTTAAAAAATAATCCCGTGACGAAGAAAGAAAGATTTAAAAAGACTTGGTCCAACGCCTGTGACTCATGACTGAAAGAACTTGGATCACTTAGCCTGGCCATGTCAAATAAGAGCCATCACTGGATCTGACGCCTTTAGTTACTCTAAGAAAGCATTTCTTTTCCATTAGGCTTCATTAGATTTCTAAGCCCAGGGAAAAGGGTATAACTAAGCTCTGAGGAAGATAGTGTGTCAGTCAGCTTTTCATTGCTGAGACAAATATTTAATACACACAGTTACAGGAGAAAAAGTGTATTCTGGCGTATGGCTTCAGAAGGTTCAGTCTGTGTTCAGGTGGTTTCATTGCTTTTCGGTCTGTGCAGGGCCGAAACATCTTGGTGGCAGGACATGGTATAAACACTTGCTCACCTCATGGCAACCAGGAAATAGGGAAGGAGCCAGACAGAGAGAAAGGCAGACATAAACCCTTCAAAAGTACATCCACAGTGCCCCACCTCCTCCAACTGGGCCCTGCCACCCCACAGCCCATTCTGCTAATGAAGTCACCCAGTGATGGTATCAGCACCCTTGTGATCCAATCACCTCTCCTGGCCTCACCCCCAAACACCACGCACTGGGGGATTGAACCTTCAATATGAGTCTCTGGGCATGCTTCATATTTAAATAAGACACGAAAATTTAAAAGGGCCAGTTACAGGAAGCTAACTTTTGAGTGTAAAAATAATGGATATTAAGGTTTGATTTTAAAAATAGTTCCATGTAAATTATTTTAAAATGTACTGATTATTTTATTCAAGTACAGCTTGCACACTGTTTAAGGAGTTTGAAAGCTTCCAATCAGTCACACCTAGTCTGTAAATTTGGTCATTTGCAGCAGTTCACTTAAACTTACAATACATGTCTAATGCTCAAAGAAAAATTGTTGTTTCCTTCCTAATTCAGTCAAAAAAATCACTGGACAAAACCTGAATGAGGGAGGTGGCTGAGAAAGGTCAGAGGACTAGCAATAACAGGAGGATGGAGGCAGGAAACAGCTCAAGGGCAGGAGGTGTGGCAGCCAGGTTTTCACTGCTGGAAAGGAAGCTACAGACATGGAATGGGAGACAAGAAAGATGCACTACTAAGGGTATGGATGTGAATTCAGAGTATCCAGTAAGCAGAGCTACCAAAATAAGTGTCCACATAAATGTACACATACATACGTACACTCACACACACACAATCTTGAGAGGGCAGGGTACAGCAACACCAGTAGCAGTGAGCTACATTCAATCAATGCTGCTTTTTTCCCTCCCAGACTCTGGTTGGGAATTGCCATCTTGCTAGAAAATCTAGGAGGAAATGGGGAGATACTCAAAACATCCCCATGTTGTCAATCAGACTACATTTTCCCATGAGGAAAATACAAAGTAGAAATTGCGACTATGAAGCTAGTTCACAAAGATTTCACTTATCCTAATACATCGGAAATAAAATACTTCGATGTTTATTATACTAGTAGCTGACAGTATTAGTATTTCTTTCATTTGTAGCGTTTTAAAACTTTTCACTTCAATTTCCTTTTCTTCAACTATATTTCTGCTGTAAACACACGCACACATATACACACACGTCCAATTAAACGGCTTGATAGCCTCAAAACTGTCAGCTCGGTGAAGTGATTATTCCAAGGGCGTAGCTACTGCTCACACCATTTCTGGAACCCATCTTCTGTGCTGGTTCTAGGGTTTGTGGTCTAACCTACGAGACAACAACTTTTCACTCTCCAACTCAGACTTTTAAAAAAGACAATCATCAAATACAGAAACTTGAACGTCCAATTATTTTAACCAATAATAGAATGCAATCATGGGTACATCTTCCCAGAGTAACTTCTTTGAAGGTAATGTTAATTTAGCTGAGTTAAAAAAAAGTTATCATTCACAATTGCACAATTGCACTAACCCTAGAACCAGCACAGAAGATGGGTTCCAGAAATGGTGTGAGCAGTAGCTACGCCCTTGGAATAATCACTTCACCGAGCTGACAGTCTTGAGCCTATCAACAGCTCACCACAAGCACTTAAAAATGGCCTTTCCTAGAAGCTATCTCCCATTATCCACCAGGCTACTACCTAAGACTGCAAATGCTATGGCCCACAGGACCAATAGCTGCTGTGACTTATGTGCCAGGTGTCCTACACGAAGCATAGCACGCAGCTCCATTGATATCTTAGCATGGCCTGTTGGATGTGTGAACTGTCAGCCCTGACAGGCACAAGGTGACAGCAGGGTGTCACTGGTCGGGAGGAAAGCTGATGAAGCACACTCATCAGGAGTGTCCCGAGCCACCCTCTGGTCTCTGGACTACACACAGATCAGACAAACGTGGCTGCATGGTCCAAGCATGTGGTGATTTTTATTAAGAATAACTTTGGTTCTAAGAATTCCAACCTCAATTTTTTAATACTTTCCATTAAAAACAATTATACAAGAGCAAATACAAAAAATATTAAATTATGAAAACAAATCCATTAAGGCTCCCTTTATATATATTATATACACTCAAACAAGGCAAGATTTTTCAGAGTAGAAGAATAAAGTCAACTGTTATAGCTTATAAAGCAATTCTACTTTACTATCAGGAGACTATAAAACACTCAACTATTTTAAGAAAACCACAAAGTGGAAAAATGGAGCCATTTTTGTGGGAAAAAAAAAGTGGCTCAAAGCACAGGACTGTGCACAGGTTCCCGAGCCCACAGGTCAGTGGAGGCAGGACAGTGTGGAGGAGACTGACCACTGGCCAAGCTCCAGCCTGGGAGCCAGCTGACCAGACTTGAGAGAAGTTCACAACCTGCACCTCCGCTGCTTCACACAGCCCATCACTTTAGGTTACTTACAGGTCTTCTTTTGGCTGGACCTTGTAGTACTAACTACAGATAACTGCAAACTTGTCTGTGATCAGGAGAGAATGCTTTCTAAATTAACTTTTACCCAGTGATGAATGAATTCTAGAGAAGTTTAGGAACAGAACTTACACTTCTTGAGGCACCTGCTAGGTTCCTTGGGAATTCTGTCACGTGGCAAAATTTCTTCAAGGCCTAGATTTAAGTCCAGTTAGACCAAACAATTTGAGCCAGGCCAAATTTAGACTTTATCAACCACACTATCGGTTCACATACACAAGGAAACATGCACTCAGACATGTTCTTCCAAGATCATCAGTTACTATACTTTGTTCTCTCAAAAGAATGGTGAAAAAGACAGTCACCACTCCAGCCTTTGAAAGGAAACTATTATAGAGCAGTATTTTATCTTTAAGCATCTTGCATTTTATTCAAATAACACTTGCTGATGAGACAAAAAAATCCATTCCAGGTGTAATCAACTAACATTTTCTAGCTGTGTATCACCTCCACTTACTCTTATCTTGTTCACATGAGGGTTGAATAGGAGCCTGTCAGCTGCTAAAACCACAGCACTCACACAGAAGGCTAGTGTGTACTGACTGTGCTAATGGAGGATTGTAAAGGCCTGGTTCAACTCTCTATTGTCACCAGAGGAAGTATAAGAACAGTCCTCAATGTCAAAGTTACTGGCTGAGCCATCTCCATGAAGAATGCACAAATCACAAACATACCAGCAGTATAAAATTACTCTTGCATGAGAACTGTGCTGTTCTTGTAACTTGGATGCCATCTGCGAAGCACATTAGCAAGCACGAGGAGGCCAAGCCAGCCCATGCTGCCCCTCAGTTTTCCTGAGAGATGCAATAATATAGTAGTCATCAACGTCATCCCTCTCAACAGCATGGGCTGAGAGGGTGGCAGAAGTCTTTTTGTACAAGGAAAAAAATACTAAAGAAGTATGTTACCATTAATCAGAAATTGTCAAAGTTTGGATTTTAATGGTATCAAAGTGTACAAACGCTGTAAAATCTTCCCATGAAGCTCCTCATGAACAGACCCCTACACCAGGCCTCTACTTCTGAAAGTGAAATGGGTTTTTCAGACTATTTCCTTTTTCTAAAGGACTGCAGAATCACTTCATCTGGGAGAACTAGCTTAGCACAAAGTTTAAGAGTGAAGCTGCAGAGAAATCCCACTGCTTCTCGCAGCGATACAAGAACCTGCATACGGTGCCTTCTTGGATGCAGAACGCCACCAGCCCACAGTGCCACACACACAGTCAAGAGGGAGGAAGATGGAACCTTGCATATTCCCAACCCTTCTTACCATATTTCTGGATTTTTAGTGCCAACAAAGATAATAGCTGTGCTCAACATCAATGCTACATTCCCTGCTACTAATTCTAACCTGGGTGGAATTATAAATTAAACAAGAAAATTTTGCTCAAAATTTACAAGTATTGGATATAACAGATTAAATCCATTTCTATGCAATGTAAGTCATCTAACAGATAGCCATGAGAAGAATTAAACATCTTTTCTTTAGCTTTTCAAAGAAAAAGTCACTGTGCCCTACAAAATTTGGACTGGAAGAAAACTGAGTAGTGCAACTCTCAAGAATTTATTCCAGTGTCCTCTTCTTTTTTCTTCTTGTTTTATTCTGCTTAAAGTCTCTGAATGCAGGTCCATTATTCCAACTTAAGTACTGGTCAACATCCTTCATTTGGCGAATGGGAACTGCAACTTGTCACAGACAATTCACCCACCCAGACTCCAGGAAAATCACATAAATCCCTCTCTAGGTAAGCTTCCTAGCTGGCTGCAGCTCTCTCTGGGGGCTCTGGCCCTGCGACCAGTGCTGAAAAGCAACCAGACACAGCTCTTGCAGTGATGGTGGCATGTGTCAGGCTTCCAGGCAGCCTTGGCCTAGGACTCCTGGGCTTGGGCTACCTCCTGGCCTGTTCTCCTGAGATTGCCTTTCACCTTCACAAACTCTGGTGCGTTTTCTTGCTCTTCTTGCAATTTCTGCTTCTCAAGTTCAAGCTAAAAGGAATTCAAAAACAGGAAAATTATTTATAATCTGAGAGATTTGTCAAACTACTGTCTTTCCAATAGGAAATTCTCTTTTCATCCCCTACTTAAAAAAAAAAAAAAGGAAAAAGTGTATGTGTATGTGTATGTACGTGTGTGTGTGTATGTGTGTGTGTGTGTCTGTAGGTGTCTAGGGGTCCTGCATAGATGCAGGAGCCAACTGGTTATTACTACAAACACTATCAGGACAGGACAAGAGTGACAAAGTTAAAATTAGGAAAATAAAATCCTAAGACCAATGCCAGTTGCTCTACTGTCTTAGTGAAGCTGATCTCTATTAAATTATTATGACGCTCTTTGAATTCAGTGATTTTTTTCTGATTTTGCTTTTGCCTCCAGCATTTCTTTCATATTCTCAATAGTATTCTTTCCTGCCTTGAATGCAATTTATGCCATGTGCTGCCATCTGGCTCTTATTCTTTCAGAGTACGACCCTTTACATTTGCCATGTCTGGGAAATTCTGCCCGCTCCAACATCCCCGACTGACTGTTTGCCCGTCACGCCTACCTGCTCCAACTTCTGCTGCCGCTTTAACAGTTCAATTTCCAAGTCAGATTTCTTCTTTTGTGCTTCCTCTTCCTTCTGCTTTATGACTTGGTCCCGTTTTCTCTTTTCCATCACCTTCTGCAATTCTGGTTTATTCTGAGGAGCAAGACCCCTATAAAAGGAGAATTAAGAAAAATAGAAACTGACCAAATGGATGCATCTTTCATGAATATAAATATAACTGAAGGGATCAGCCACAGAAAAGAGATCTGTGGAATTAGTACAGTTGTGACAACTACCATTAAGCTAACTGGTTGACAGGCAACACTTGAAAATTCAGCAACATGGAAGAAAGTGGAAGTGCATCTTCTGAAAAGTTGGTAAAATCTATGCACTCAAAAAAAAAGACATAGAGCATTACTGTGCGCAAGGCACTAGGCCACACAAAGTGGGTGAGAGCAGAGGATTTGTGGGCCAGGCGGCGAGCAGGCTACCCAGCACAGAGAGGTGATGCTCAGGACACGAGTGGCTCCACCCAGAG
>PVJX010029216.1:0-16351 GCA_004027295.1 Dolichotis patagonum
GTTACAAGATCTAGAAGTTTGGGTAGACAGTTACAAGACACTGAGAAACACAGGATCTGCGATCCATTTGAGTGACATTCAGGTACCTGGTACTAGAGAAAGATTCTGTTACTGCATCCTTAAAGTTTCAGACTGTGGGAAAGAGATGGTCCCCTCAAGTCCCAGTGTTTGACAAATCTTAGTTACTGCCTCGACTGCACCAGGAGCAGGAAGTATTTGGATGCAAAGTTTCCTTGAAAATGACATCATTTAACACATCTTCAGAATTCCTGTAAAACGAAACAAATCTCACAGGAAAGAGAAATGTCCCTGTGTTGAGCACAGAAGGGGGAGTTCTGGGAGAGGGCTAGGGATGGAAGGCTGATGACTGAAGGCTTTAATGAGTCTCAAAAGTGCCGCAGCTAGTCATCATGTGCATCTTTGCACTTTATTACGGTCTCAGTCTGCCAAGAAACAGACTGGGTGCAATCCATACAGAAACGATTCTGGCTTAAGATTCAATGTTCAAGTTATATCCAGATTGTATATCCCTATTCCCTGGAATACTAGTGGTTAGTAAAACACTGTTACAAAGAAGACCCCAAATGTTGTATATACATATAAAATCTCCAGTAGGCAGAAATACTTTATTTATCTAAGAAATGTTAGGATTACAGATCATAAAATAATCCTTCAATTGCACTTCAGATCAAACATTTTCATCTTTGCAAGTTGCAGCCTTTATGTTTTTGCAGTTTATTGTTTTTGTTTCTGAACTAGAGTCATGAAATGTATCTTTATGTACAATGAAAAAGTTACATTTTTCACTTACTTAAATGTTATTTGGAATATGGAATGTTTTCTCCTTAAAAGCCAGCTTTTCTGTATGACAGTACAACTGGTGTGAATCGAAGCACTTTTCTAAAACATTCTTGATTTGCTGCATGGGTTTATATTTTTTCGTGCTCCCTCTCATCATTAAGCCAATTATGAAGGAATTGTCACCTTTGGTCAATCTGATTTTTTATGGACTTCACTGAACTGTCTCATCACTCACAGAACACTCGTGAGATTGGTCCATCGCCCACAAAAGGTGTTCCTGGTGACTCCCACTAGCTTCCTGAGGGGTTCCTCTTACATGTATGACCCTCACCAAGAGAGGAACATAAACTGCTTTGTGTTTGTACATGGTGTGGTAACAGATCCTGTCTTCTGCCTCTGTGACCTGCCACTTTTTACTCACATGGTTGTTTGCCAGTTAAAGACAGGAAAGCTTCATATTTCCCTGCCATCCCATGTGAATTATTAAGCACTAACTCCCCAACATCAGGTCTTACAACTCTGTGTTCAAAGCAGAAACATCTTTGAAATCTTTCGAAGCACAACTTCATAAATAGATAATACCCTATGCATTTTCTAAGCGTGTGGATTTGTATCCGTTACTGGCTTTTATTTGTCTAAAATAGCAATGAGTTCTCCTTAATGAGAAATTTCTTTTTTAATAGTGCTAATCAAAATATTTTTAAACTTTTTATTAAAACAGCAGCAAGTGTTTGACCTAATTATCCTAATTTATAAGTTTTTCTTCTCAAATATGTTTATAAATATCCTAAGCACATATTTGCAACTCAATTTAAAACCAATGGCTATAGTAAGAAATGTTTTGAACTGAAAAGCTCTTTGTTCAGGGCTGTAATTCAGGTTAATTTACAAAGGCTGGAAAATACACTTTGTATCCTCTTTGTCACAGAAAACAGAGTCTGCAAAAACAAAACAAGACACAATACATTCTGCAGGCTAACTTAAAAGAACAGTAGTAGAGAGAACTAATATAAATATAGTTATGTATAGATGACTTATGAACACTTTTAGAAACAACAGAGGGTGCGATCCCAGAAATGCAAATTAGGTCATTTCATTTTAGTCTAACTTTCGTCAGAGCAATAAACAGTCCTCCTGAAAGAACTTTTCCACATTTAGGTTGTGAACAATTCCAGGTTTTGTAGCAGGACCACAAACAGTCTCAATCCCTTAAAGCTACATTGCAAAGACAGCTCCCCAGCCACCAGCCTGCAAACAGGTAACTTTAGGAACATTTTGCTAATAATAATGTATTTTTAAAATTGTTTTTCATTATTGCCATTTTTAATTTGATTTGCAGACACCTTTTCAAACCTTGAGGTTCACAAAGTTGTAAAACTGTGAACTGAGGCTTTAGAAAAATGTATTTGGTTTTCATCAGCATACAAATAGATAATTGGTCGTTTGGGGGCAGAATGTTTTATAACTAAAGTACTTTACCCTGCAGGGAGTCATACTGTCATTTGTTTTTATTTTCAAAATGAAAACAAATGGAACTATAATTCCTGAGGGCAAGAATGACTGCAGTCTATTTCTTTTCTTCCACGTCTCACCTACTCATTTTTAGTCAGATGGAACATAGATACAGGCTCCACCCCACCCCCACCCCGTGACTTTCACCGCTGCAAAATGTATTCACTCGCTGTACAGTAATTAACAGCTCTTGACTGGAAAACTGCCAGCATGTACAACGTGACACTCTTCCTTTGAACACTAACAAAGTGCATAAGTAATTTATGTTGGATTAAATATCCCTAACAGGGACCCTTAAGTAACCCAATCACTTTAAACAGGCTCCACATGCAAGCTCCTGCACGGGGAAATGTCAGACAGTGATAACCCACTAATAGCACAATTCTAACTATATTCCAGCCATTAGCATTTTATGACATCAATCCTCATTAAACCTGGCAAGGAAAAAGATACTAATGTTTTCCAATTTTACAGCCAAGGTGCAAGAGAAATGGAGAAAATGTAGACAGGTGCTGTCTCCCAAAAAGGATTAACATTTTTTAAAATGTGGTAGCAATTTTCTGTTAGTACCTTTGTTTGCATTGAAAGAAGACAACAAAGAGGTAAAGGCTACAAGGACCTCGATGGAACCCAGCCAAGAGCGAAAGAAAAGGCTGGTATTTCAGCCATTGTGCTCACTGCTAAAGCACTGTGCCAACTCATCTTCCAACCCATTATATGAAATTTAATTTAACCTGCTATGCAATTAATTCAGATGTTCAGCCTATTTTTCTCATGGCAGAATCCCTCACACAATGCCTTATTTAAATATTAATCAGTCCTCTTTCAATTAGGACTAATTTGCTTCACAGGGTTTCTCTCATCTTCTGATTGCAGGAAAATGGAGGTAACTTGCAACGTTTGAGGATAATTAACATGGTATTTTTATAATACTGATACATCAAATGGGACCTTAATGAACCCCGCTGATTCCATTTAGTAAAGCATGCCTCAAAGTTATAATCAAGAGGAAAGCCACTGCCATCTGTTTAAAATACTAAGGAGCACAATTTAAACACAAAATGCTTATTTCTCTAAACTGTCTATTGTGGAGGTCTGCAAGCCATTTTTCTATGCAAACTAAGTGTACAGTATTTTAATTTGAACCTTTTTATTGCTCATATATGAAACAGTGACATCTTAAGATGTAGGGGCCCTGTTTAATTAAATGTTGACAACCATAGGAATAAGTAATGTTTGTTAATGTTACTTTTTTTAAGCAAGCCGCACAGTTGCCGCCGAAACAACAGTAGTAGGTGACAGTAATTTGTATGTTTCTAATGATTCTAATATTTCATAGCCTTTTGTTTAATATTTGAAAAACTTTTCTCTAACAAAAGCCACCAAAGCACTATGAAATGGAAAAACGTAAGTAGACACTGTTCATTTGCTGCTTCTAACGTCACACAGTAAACAGGTTAACATTTACACACGGCCAGTTGTTCACACAGTGTTCCATCTGCTTCCAGGCAGGTTGAAGGTCGGTGTTTAAGGCCGTGAGCTGTTCCACAGTTCCTTAGTAACATCGGGGCGACTGAGGCGATTGGCTCCCGAGGTCATTATCAAAGCACTCAACGAGCCCCAATGGTAATAAAACATGATTGATGACGGATTGCTTATTTACGATGTTTACACTATTGCCAAAAGGATTTCCTCCATGAACTTTTGGAAAGGTGGCACTACCTGGATGCTTGGAAGAAGAATCAGGAGCTCCCTCATTCCCTTTAGGAAGTCACCCCACCTGTAGGGTCACTGTCAGGCACACCACAGGTCAGAATTCCATTGTAAAAGCAAATCCACGCTTTTGACATGAACTGTCACATTCATGCTTATTGCCAGTCAGTAGGTTTTATTGGGTGTCTAAGAAGTATTTACCAGAGGCAGAAAAGGAATTACAGTATTAGGGCACAAAGACATAGAGGCAATTCACTACCTATGCCCCCGCCCAAGAGTGGGAAATCATCCCAGTTAGGCGTGACAAGTAAGCAAGAGCGGAAGTGGGTATGGAAGGAGCAAAAGAAGGAACAAATTAACTAGACCGGACAAAGGGGATTAGGACAAGGCATACTGAGAAATAAATATTCCTGGCTAACATTATGGTATGTCATTAGCTTCAGTTAAGAACACATGGAAACTGTATGCTTGGTATGAAGTCGAAAAACTTCTAGGATGACATCCACAAACTTCTCCAGTGTGGTGTCTCCATATCTCACAAACTGGGCATTTATTGATTTTAATGGGACTCTTGGGCTTACCGCACAAATATTCAACTGAAGACATACCAGGATCTAGGCACTGTCCTATCACTAAGCAAAAATTAGTGAGCAAAAAGAGGTAGGGCCCTGCTCGAGGGCCTTATATGCCAGAGGGGAGGACAGGTGGTCCCAAAGGCACACAAATAAATGGGAGGTCTTCCAGTCATGCAAATTCATGAAGAATGCCATTCTAGGTGTAAGGACAGAGAACAAATGGTGTTTCAGACTGGGCATCAAAGAGGCCTCTCTGCAGAGCAGAGAACGTGCAGGCGGAAGACCAGACGATAAAGAGCTAGGCCTCAGGAAGACTGCCAGCCTCACACAGCAGTTTGGGCTGCAGCCTCAAGGACGAGGGAACAAGCTTGGCTACCAAAAAACACGGACAACAAGTACACGAATAAATCAGGGGGAACATAAAACGGGGCTGTAGATATGGCCCAGGGTCTTGAGCTCATAAAAAGAAATCAGATTCTCCTCTCAAGTAGAATAGGAATAATCTGGGAGGTAATGTGAACCGGTGAGCCCCTGTGATTGGCTAAATGAAGAAGAGATGCAGGAGCTGTAAAGGGAAAAACAAAAAAGTTTGTTAGGAAGTTTCTGCAGCAAATGCCTAGACAGGGAATGTCATCGACAGAAAAACAGATGTCTGAATATGGCAGAGAGAGACAGAGGAGGGAAGTTAAAGTGACTCTGAGAATGTTGTATTAAGGAACACTGTAACTCTTTTTGAGGTGGAGACTTGGGAAAATGTAAAGGAAAAATCTAGAATTCTCTCTTTAGTTTTTAAAAGACAGTGTCTTGCTATGTAGTTCAGGCTGGTCTAGAACTCATTATGTAAACCATGGTGGGCTAGAACTCAGGGTTATCCTCCTGCCTCAGCCTCCTGAGTACTGGAATCTCTTAGGATTTCCTTAGATTTGTAAATGGAACTACAGCAGTCAAGTCAAATCTCTTAAAAACAATATTCAGTGGTAGCTAATATTTTATTTCATATTTACCATTATGCTTATATTAAATGATTTAGTTCATATTTAATACTATTTGTGAAACTACAAACAAATATCCTCTTGAACTTGGGCAGGAGATACCTTTGTGGCATTTCTGTCATCACACGGCACCGCTGGAGAGCGGCGGGAACCTCTGCTGACGCAATAGCCACGAGCGCTGCTCTTCCCAGGTCTGTCCCTCGAGACGTGGTCACGACTTTCTTTAGTAATGAAAGCTAAAATGTACGGTTCCTTAGTGATGTCAGGCACTGTGCTAAGTGGGTAAGTGAAGGTTTGCAGAAACTCTGTGGGGTACATGTTACCCCAGTTATAAACTGAGTGAGAAGCAGGCTGAGCAGGTAAGATTCAGTCTGCTATCTCTCCTAAGACACCTATCCTGATGGTAAAGGTGGGGCTCAAGCCCGTCCCCATATATTTTCTAAGCATCTCTCCCCTCTGTGGATCATAAAAGGACATAAAACGCGGTCCTCAAATTCTCTGAGATCTTTGAGGGCACAGATCACATCTGATTGTCTTTCCATCATCGGACTGTTGTCACAAGAACACAGTAATCAGTGAAAGAAAAAAGTTCTTGAAGTGAAGTCGTTACAGTGGTTAGAAGGGGCTGCCCGAGGGAACATTGTCGAATTTCTGGTGAATGGGTCCAAATTTCAGCTCGGGATAACTAAAGCTTTCTGTAGAAGGTGGAAGTGATAGTCACACAACAATGTGAAAGTATTTAATGCCACTGAAATGGACACTTAAAATCGGCTCGAGTGCTAAGTTTTATGTTATGTGCATTTTACCATAATATATGGTTTCTTTAAAGACTACTTCCCAGTTACACCTATTGCAAGAAAGGAAAGATGAAGTAGATATTTTACCAGTCACAAATGTAAATGTCATGAGCTGGGAGAACCTGTCATGAAGAAAAGTAGTTTTCCTAACTAGGGAAGTCAAAATGACACAACCAATGTCTACATCATGTCAGTGGAAGAAAACTATTTAGAACAGGACCAACACCGGGGTGTGTGTAAAGACTGTGCTCAAAGCAGGCCGTTGGGCCTCGTGAAAGGTCTTAGCCCACACAGCGTATTTCCTGGCAGAAGAAGAGCGGTACGGAGCTGATCTAGGATCTCAGCAGATCGGTCCCTCTCAGCATAGGTTTCTCTAGTGATTCGTCAGCTGCGCCTCCCTTTCCGACCGAAGCCCTGAGACTCCTCAGCGGAGTGCACTGAAAGAAAGCACCCAAGCACAAATGTGAAAGTACCAAGAGCTCGACTTGGGCACCTATGATAGGTATCTGTCACCCGTGCTGTCCCAGACAGACATACAGCTAATGCTTGAAAACACTCCTTGTACTGCCCTCCAGTTCTTCAAGCTGTCCCATCCCATCAGTCATCCCTCACAGCTCAAAGATTGCATCTACCTCACAGTTTAAAGATGGAACAGCTGCCAACAGGCCGAAACGATCATTAATAAGTTAGCTGTTACCAGATAAGATGGAAATCTATGCCAGTCCTATCCTAAATTATCCTATGATAATTTACTACACAAACTGCCAAACTACAAAGAGTGATGCAAGAGTGAGGGCTTAGGTTGTAGGTCCACTGCAGCACAACTGGAGTTAAAGTCAACACGAGTACCCTGCCCTGCCCAGCCCCGTTCCCCCACCCGAATCACCCACAAGAGTAGCATACAATGTTTAACTTGCGTTACAAATGAAACCAGTGCTTTCCGCCGCCTCCCAGGACCTTCAGGAATACAACTGCGCAGCCTGGCACTGTGGGAAACTAAGAGGCCACTAAGCGGCCACTAAGAGGCCAGACCACTGTTCAGGAGAGACGAGAGTGAGGGTGAGGAATGAAACATTTCTCCACAACGTCAGTCTAAGCAGGCTAAGGGTGAATCTCTAAGCAGACTAAGGGTAATTCACTAAGGGTGAATCTCTAAACCACAGTGCCCCTCCATGCCACCAGTTCACCCCATCCTATCCTGCAGTGAGATTTTTAGGGTACAAGAAGCTGCAAATTAGGGAAGGAAAGGTACTAACAGTTCAACAAACGGGGAGTTCTTATTACACGTCAGATACTGTTCACAGGGCTTCCACATGAACTCATTTTATTCCTCGACTCAGGAATGATCACGATCTCCGTTTTGTAGATGAATAAATTCAGACACCAAGAAGTTATGAAACAGCTGGAAGTCTTACAAAGAGGAGAGAAGGGAGGACGGTGACGGGCATCCCAGGAGAGGATCAGTGGAAAGAGGTTTTGACCCTTCCAATTCCTGGGGAAGGAAACAGCAGACAGAAAAGTGTGGCCCTTCCTCCACCCTCACTCACCAAACAGACTTTCTGATCACTCAGGCTTACCCCGAATGCCATCTTCAGACTACTGCAAAGTCTGCATCAGCCTGCTCTCCTCCTGAGTCATCACATAACTGCTGGCTTAAATTTTAGTCGAAAAAATAATAAATAAATATATTTAAAATGCCACACAGTGCTAAAAGGTACACAGCAGTTCCACCTTCTCTACACTGTCAATCTTTATGGTTTCAGTTACCCATGGTCAACCACAGTCTAAAAATACTACACAGAAAATTCTAGAAAAAAACCACTCCTTGGGCTGGAGATTTAGCTCAGTAGCCTAAGCGCCTGCCTGGCAAGCACAAGGTCATGAGTTCAATCCCCAGTACCAAAAACAAAACAAAACAAAAAACAAAAAACATTAACACTCATAAGTTTTGAATAACTTTTATTGTAGTATATTGTTATAATTTTTATTAGTTATTGTGAATTTCTTACTGTGCTCAAATTATAGATTAAACTTTACTGTATTTATACACAGAAGAAACTGCATACATAGAGTTCAGTACTAATGATGGTTTCATACATTCCCTGGGGATTTTGATACTTACGTCAGTAAGGGGGAAGAATGTACTTCTCACCCCTACATTCCAGGAAAGGCAACCAGTACAGATAATTTTTGCATCTGATTTAGCTCACAGTGTCCATGTTGAGTGTGCCCAAATCCTCACCATGCTTTCAAAGCTTGGTCTTCGGCTTGACATTACTGTAAGGTAGTTAAAACTTTAAGGAGAGGAGCTGAGACGTCTTCAGGTCCCTGGGGACATGGCCTGGAAGGAGATTGTGGGTGACATCGTGGGTCCTTTGCCTTGTTTTTACTTCCAGGGCAGGAAGTGAGCAGTTTTGCTCTAGTGCTTGTTCCTGTCATGAAGAGCTGCTTTCTGCTGGCCCAGGGTGGTAGTACCAATAGATCAAGGGTGGTAGCCTGCAAACCCTGAGCTTAAAATAAACCTTTTCTCTTTATGTGCTGAATATGTCATGTATGTGCTATAGATACTGAGCGCTGACTAACACAGGTGATTAATATTATTCTCACTTCACAGAGGAGCAAATGGCCCGGAAGCCAAAACTTAATCATGTGACTCTGCTGGGCCACAGAGTACAGACTTCTAGCTGTTATTCTGCCAAGTAGTGGCTGACATTGTGGCTACTAATCAGCACATGATATTGTGTCCACAGGTTTCATTCAGAATGTTCTGGAAGCTCATAAGAAGAAAAGCCAGTCAGACTTATGAGACGGAGGGTACTAGAAAAGGGTAGGCACTCTTTGAGTTGAACTTTTACATATGAATAAGAGCCATTAGGTGAAAGGAGTGTGGTTCAGGGTATTTCAGAAAGGTTCCATGGTACCTAAAGGCATCTAGTCTAGACGTAGCTGGCTCCTTCTGGAAACCATAGTTTTCTAGAGATGGACTATCTGTTACATAGCCAGAGGCAGAGGGGAGCCCAGAGAGCCAGTACCCTCACCAGCCAGAGGCCCTTATCCTGCTCAGAACAGGGCCATACGCCTTTACCTCCACTGCATGTTGTTCTGCATTTTGTGGGAAATTGTAACTTGAATTTTCAGTGACTTCAAGACCTTGAGAGTCTAACTGAAGAGTACAACTTTCGGGAATCTTATACCTGGTATTCAAAGTTTCATCTCTATGTAACAGTAAAGCTCTTCCCTAAATGATTAAAGAAAACATGATCAGTTAATCAATCAATAAAATTAAGTTACATCACATAATTTGTCCTGACTTTTCTATGGTCGATATCAGTATTCCTAGGAAAATTGCTTTATTCATTATTCATATTAACTCTGGTGTGATTTATAATTTATTCTCTATTTGTTCTAGGCTATGTGAATGCACATGTGAGTGGCTAAAGGTATCTGATACTGTGTGTCCTGATAAGGTCTATGTTAAATTAATTGCTCTGCGAACCACAGAAAGACACACACTTTTGTTCAGATGTGGATGAAAGGAGATATTTGATCAGTACATGCTATACGCATCTTCTGAAGTGTCACACTGAGTCCCCTGGATATGCAATGATAAAAATGTACAAATAAAAGTACTAAAAATGTTTACAATCAAACAAAAAAAGAAACAGATTGCACTATTTGGCTTGAGTCAACCTCGAATCTTTCACAAAAGCAGAGGCCTTGTGTGTGGTCTCGCCCAGTCTGTATGTCTCCCTCTTCACGGAGGGGTCTAATGGCCAGTTGGGTTAGGGTTGTAGTTCAGTGATAGGAAGTGTGGTTAGCACACCTAAGGTTCAATCCCCAGCACACACACACACAAATTCTAGAATACTATCTAGCACGATTCCCTGCACAATTAGAATGGTTTTGAAGAGGTGCTATTGTGAGCTTGTCCTGATGTTTTACAATACCATTGAATCATTTTCTTACCCATCAGAAAGATTTCTACACTATGGCTTTGAACTAAAAAGTTAAAACACAACTATTAGAAGCTCCATTTTCATAGTCTTGGTTTGCTTTTCCTTTAATGTTTTTCCCTCTCTATTTACATCATCATACATTGTGAAATGTTTGCATATTTTATTTTTCATGAAAGTGTAGAATTTCTTTGTGTGTTTTTCAATAATGTTTTTTTAAAAAACTGCCCTATTTCCCTGCGATTCCTTTTCTTAAGATTTTCGTAAAGTTGGAGTCAGATCGTCAGTCTACTCATACTCATTTTCTACCTGTGAAGTATTATGGTCTGGGTATTATACTCATACCTTGGAACTTCATATAGATACAATGAAATAAAACTCTTTTCCGTTCTTTGGCTTCATAAATTTCATTTTCTACTTAATCTAATCCTCTCTGACCACTATTCTAGCCTGCTCCTTTCCCTTTCTTAAGATATTCATGTTGTGTGCTCCGTCTATTTAGTCTTCGTATTGAATAACTATCAAGAAACAGTAACATTATACAAGAAGGTCATAAAATCTGAGACCTTTGAAACAATTTGGAACAGCATCTACTGGTTCTAGAACTTTGGTGGCATCAGGCTACGCTTTGGAAGAATTTCCTAGCAATGACACCAATTAAACTCTGAAATGGTCAATCTAAATTGTCTCCTACTTTTTATCTGTTTGAAGCATATACCATAGATTAATTTAGGGAATTTATTCAAACTGGGACCCTTGAAATATTACATTATGGAGGCTGGAATATATCTTAGTGGTACAGGGCTTGCCTACCACGCATGAGGGCCTGGGTTATAGTCTCAGCACGCGCGCGCGCACACACACCCACTCACACAAATCATTGTCATAACAGTAGCAAAGCTGATGTCATTTCACTCTAAAGAAAAGGAACTGTTTAAGGTCCTTTTACAGTTTATGTCAATCTGTACATAAGGATGAGGTAAGAGTTTCCAAAGTTTCACCCAAACCAAATAAATGTCTCTCCAAGACCAATAGGGCAGAGGGCCATTAGCAGTACAAACAAGGTTAGGTGTGGAATTGGTTTTCACAGCCAGAAACTTGTTGTTTGCTTATGCTGTTTCTTTCCTTATATGAAGCTGAGTTGTCAACATTTTGTCACATTCTATCTGAAATTTTCAGGCAATAGTATCATTTCAGACAGATTAAAAGACTTATTTTCCCTCATTTTGATAAGGCACAGACCACAAGTGTCCTTAAGTGTTAAAGCTATCATTGGTATCAGTGATGTCATCTAAGAATTTAAAAGCTGAGAGAAACCTTGGATTTGCTGAGATTCAGTTTCTGCCTGTTAGAACCTAGGAACACCTTCCATTAAAGCAAGACACTATTTGTTAGGTCTCCACGTTTCCTAATTTTCAGGGATGCTGTTGATTTATTTTTACTTAGTTTTCCTTTTGTTGGTTCAACCTGGAAATCACTTATGAGTTGACGAGGTAAAATGGTGGTCAGAAAGGATAGTATCTTGGCTCCCTGGTTCCCCTGAGACCCTGGATCAGCCCGGCAGAAGGAAACGTCAGTGGACGTGGGGAGACGGAGTAATTCTGACACTGTGCCTAACCAGCTTCAGGCCTCCCGCAAAGGCACTTAGACTCTCCAGGAATGTGTTCTCTTCCTCTATCAAATGACAGTCGGGCTAAATGACCCCTGACCTCCCTTCCCTGCATTGGAAATAAAACAACATTCCTCAGATACACTGAAGTCACTTAAGTACTGTACTGTGGTAATCCTACATTATGTCAGTTCTTGTCAGGCCTAAGGAGACCTATCTAAAAAGTATAAGCAAGCTTGATTAACACAAGAATGTCAAACTCAACCAACCTTAATGAACGGATTTGATTTGAATTGCAAATGTATTGTTCACATACCTTTTATGACTGAAAGGAACAATTATCAAATATTTTCCAAATTGTCTTCTGATGAACCTACAAGACTGTTTAGGTGGTGGAAAGAACCATTGTTTCCTTTTCCCTCACCACAGCTGCTCTGACTTGCTTGTTCTCCACAGCATTGTGTACTCCCTGTGAAGAGTCAGCACACCGCACAAGCACTGGGGGCTTGCAAGATTTTTACTTATATTCCCGTTTTTTCTGTATGTACACTGCCTTTCCTTCCTCGTTTTCATTAATATTTCCTTCCTTTCTAAACCTCTTGGCTCCTTTCATTACCCTCTCCACAGGATAATGTCCTTCCACTGTCCATTTTTTTCTCATTTCTTTCCTCTCATTACTCTAACTGCTTCATCTGGCATCCTGCTCATTTTCCCTTCAGGCGAAACAGTGAAGAATCTAAAACATTTCTTTAAACCGATAAAAAAGGTTTATTTCTTCCTTCAGAAAAATATTCAGCAAAAATGTATAAAGCCCTTATGTACTTACATCTGGTTTAGAAACAGGAAAAATAATTTGAATACTTTTCTTTTAAAAAGTGTTCTCAGAAGAGAATTCACCCACTGTTTATTGAACTAACACTTCATAATTAACACTTTATCCTGATTTCATATCCATTAAGGGGAAAATCAAAAAAAGCTGAAAAGAATAATATATATAATTCTACTTGCTTACAGAAATCCACGGAGAATTTCAATGTAAAAAATAAGTCAGTTAAAACTGAACTATGAAAGGCATCAGTTTCTTTCCATCTCAGAAAATTTGAAGTCCAGTGCCATTTCATTTCCTACTGAAGTTCAAGGGCTCTGAGGGGCAGGACCTTCACCTCCCATGCTGCGAAAGACCCGCATTTTCAAACTCAACCAACACTAATTTGAGTGCTGATGGCATTAATCATTAGGAAAGAAACCCACTGTTTGAACGTACAACTGGCAACACGACCGAGACAGACCAGCTGCGCTGCACCCACGTGAGGTCAGCCTGGTGCCCACAAACGCACGCTCAGCGGCCCGGCTTCACTGCTGCAGGCCCTCCCTGGCCACTGCAGCCCCGGCAGGCGGACAAGAGGCCTGCGGCTCAAAGTTTACGGGGAGTCTGGTAGGGGAATCCCAGGCTTAGGCCTCAGGAAGTGCTTCTGCAGCCTGCGGGGCTGGGGTGTCCCCTGCTGTCTCCTTGTCACCCTCCTGGCCTCCCCTGATTGACAAAAGCCAATGAAATACAGTACAACCCTTCACGGCGTCAAAATTTCCACAGGCCCCGGCCACCAGGTGGTCAAAAGGAGCTTCACCTGCCATGTGGCTGCGGCTCACGGGTAGTGACACCGCTGGCCACCAGCAGGGGGCGCTTCGAACAGACTCAGGAGGGGTCACGGAGCCGTCTGGCATTGGATGCTTTGCTTTCATTTCTTCACTGTTTTCATTTAATCTCATGTGTTAAATACGCATTGTTCTCCTCTCTTTCTGTATCTGACTGTTGGGCTGATTTCGAATTTCTTAAAATGGTGCCCCAGCTCTCAGCAGGGCTTTGAAACCCTCGGGGCGCTGCAGGCGTCTGCGCCCCGACGTCTACCGCGCCTTCTGGCCTTCCGCTCAGAACACGCGCGCAGTCTTCAACGCCACCAACGTCACAGGTCTCTCCCCAGCCCCGGGGCACTCGAGGTCCTGTCTGTCCCACAGCCTCGTCATTCCTCATTCAGTGCCCTCGCCCGCCCACTCCAGAACAGCTCCACCTGGAGAGCGGACTGCAGCCCGGAGCCTGCCGGCCCGGGGCAGCGCAGCTTGGCCGCTCGCGGGTAAACACGGCCAAGGCACTGAATCTCCGCGGCCTGCTGTCTTCAGGTGTAAAATACGATTAACCCCAGTTTGCAATATCTGGCATAATGTAGGAAAACAGTAAGTGTGGAAGCTGAGTCTTAGACTCTTGTCTTTATTCTCCCCACTATTATTATATGAGAGAAGTTCACACAGTGGAAAAAATCAACACTGTCTTACTAAGCGATCCACTACCACATGTAAAATGAGGGGGCAGAAACGGATTTCTCTGAGGCCTCTTCTATGCTTAAAGTTCTAAAATTTTCTTTTTATTTGTGTACCTATATTACTTAAGAGCTATTATGTAATTCTTGCATTTATAGGTTCACAGAATTCCTTCACACAATGCTAGATCAGATGTACCACAGCCAAAAGGATTTCCAAAAAAAAAAAAAGTCTGAATTCTTTCCAAGTATTAAAAGACTCTGATTACTAATGTTAAAAAGATCGGAGCCCAAGAAACTAAAAATTTTGTATTTACAAGTGTTTGTATTATATATCAAGGAACCCACAGTATCACCTGCCAAGGGTAAGACAGTTAACCAAACACCATTTCCTCTCATTCGCATCTACATTAACCTTCTTCAAATATGTGATACAAAAGATAAAGCCATTTCAGAGTTTAGCCAGTCAGAGACTTTTAAAGCCAGAAGAAACTTCAGCATTAAGGTAGATATTCTCTGTTCATGTCCCAAGCCACCTTTATACTGTATATTAATCCACAGTATGAACAAGGGAAAAAACCACTGAGAATAATTTACTTCTCTGTAGGGACTACTCGCATCTTTATTATTATGGAAAAACACAGGCACTGAAAATACCACAACAGGTACTCCGTGAATTATCTCTAGTGATTGTCATGTCCACCGATCTAGTCCCTCCCGACACCTAAATTTACTTCCATGTGCCTGTAAGTATTTAGGTCTAATTGTATTCATAAAGCCACCACAAGGCTGATGCCATGTGTAAGTTGTGACTCTGCAGTAATCTGGCAAATTATTAAACAAGCATGCTAGAACTAACTACAGGTACTAACTAGTCTTTTAAGATAACTAGTGAAGCTGTCTTAAAATAATTCTGATGGATTCATCTGTATCCCAGAATTCCTCTTTGAAATCACCTACCTTAATTAATGTATGTGCATGTGTTTATGTATATAAAAGCTTTATTTTTTTAAGGCTATTAAATTTGAAGAAACTACCCAGAAAAGTCAATCAAATATTTTAGGGCAAGTATAGAAAAATGTTGTGGTATAATCTTGCTTTGTTTTAAATTCTTCCAACTTTGCTCCATGTTTGAATAGTTCTATAAAACTGAACTATAGGAAAAAATTAGAGTTAAACTTAAATAGGTAATTTGAGGGCAGTAGATAAACCGAACAAAATAATGTGAGCTAAATGATGAAACTAATTTTTATTTACATTATGATTTATAAATCCTTCTTCTACAGACAGTTACAGAAGAGGTGCTTCAAACAATGGTAATATTTTGAAGTTCATTATGCAGCATTACCAGGGACATCACTTACTTGGATCTATAAATTATATTCATTATGGAGCACAGAGGTAATTTTATGACTCTTTCCACTAGCCAGATATGCTGCATCATTGTGAATCTCTGTGTAAATCTATCATCTCTCTACCATAAATTCTACCATAATTCTTTTTTTTTCTTCAGTACTGGGGTTTCTAAAAAACCATGTAGGCAAAAATGGAGATTTGATCAAACATGTGGAACTGATTGACACTGGCATTCAGCCCTGAATTCATTTAAATTTTGACTCCAAATACAGTAAGAGAAGGACCAAGACTTATGAATGAATACTTCTTATCTTTGAGTGACACTGAACCCCACGAGGTGCCTTAAACCATAAGTCTTACAACCACAGAATCTACTCTTCCTTTTTTCTGTTCCTTTTTTCTCTTTTGGAACCCATCAAACCCCCTGTACATAGCTATTTCCCTAAGTCAGTTTTGGTTTAACACTTAGAAACCATAGCACGTTGCTGAGAGCTGAGCACAAATTCCATCATGAAGCTGGTTCATATGCAGAAAAGTTAGGGTGGTATCATTAAAAGCTTCAGAAGGAAAAATAAATAAAGGGTCCATTTTAACAGTCATGGTGCTCATTTAAAAAAAAAAACAGGTGGATGACAGCCACCAACACTGTGTGAAGCAAACGCACTGCCAAAACTGTGAATAATTAACAGATTTGAAAATGTAAGTAGCTGAAGCCAATCACACATTTGGCA
>PVJX010029217.1:0-23125 GCA_004027295.1 Dolichotis patagonum
AACAGGTGTTCATTGCCTTCAAAAGGAATTGTGACAATCATGACAGCTCCAAAGCCTTGAAGAATAACCCTATGGACTTCAAAGGAGGAGGAAGGTTATCATTCTTTTCACTTAAAGAAAAGTACAGGAATGTGTCGGAAGTTGTCTGGGAATGTTAGTATTCTTTCTAGTAATTGCTTTGTTTTTTCCAGAATTGCACTCAGTAGACACCCAAGTGTCATTCAAGGTGGCCCTCAGAGCAGTGAGGGACAGTGGTGAGAGGAGGGCCATGGGACTGTTGAGTGGAGGATGTGAATTTAACTGCCTTCATGTGGTCCTTGAGCCCTGGTGGGGAGAGGGAGCAGCAGCCTGGGGAAGAGCAGGGTGAGGCATGGAGGCTCCCACTGAAATCTTCCTTCTGTGTGCTGTGTGAGGTTTGAGGGCCACAGAGGGGGAGGGAAAGAGGGAGGGTAATGATGTAGCCCTCATCTTCTGGTCATGCTGGAGACTTTGTCTGGAAAGTGGAATCAGAGGTTATTTTTTTAAAAGGGTCATGGGAAATGTCATAACTGTTTGTTACAGAGATAACAAAACTGAGTTGTGGTTTACACATTTGCTCAGCAGTTATCATCTGTGTGAGGCATGCCACTGGGTCTGGGGAGACAGCGAAATCATAAACACACAAGGTTTCCTGAAGCCCAGAGTGGAGACAAGTATTATTTAATCAATCAATGAGCCAGTCAGCATGTATTCATCACACATGCATTATGCTCCCAACACTGAACACTCTCCCCACCAGGGCTCAAGGACCACATGAAGGCAGTTAAATTCACATCCTCCACTCAACAGTCCCATGGCCCTCCTCTCACCACTGTCCCTCATTGCTCTGAGGGCCACCTTGAATGACACTTGGGTGTCTACTGAGTGCAATTCTGGAAAAAACAAAGCAATTACTAGAAAGAATACTATAGGGAGCAAATGAGACATGAGTCAGATGAACAGATGTCAATTTATAAATTTATAAATCTAGTGATGGCCAGAGAGGAGGGCTGCTGTGTCCCATGGGGCCCGTAACCAAGAGTTTGTCCTGACGATCTCCACCATACCAGCTGTAATGGCACAGGCCTGTAATCCCAGCACTCGGGAAGCAGGAGGATTGCCATGAGTTTGAGGACATCTTAGGCTGCATAGTGAGTTCAAGGCCAGCCTGAACTGCATAGTGAGACCTTGTCTTAAAACACATTTTTCCACCAGGTATGTGGGAGGGTGCATTCCAGACAGAGGAAATATACACAAAGGTCCAGCGGAGAGGGGAATGGAGCGTGTAGAGAGGGATTGGTAGACAAGTTAGTGTTGGAGGGGCAAGGTGGGAGGCAGTAATTAAAGGAATCCTTATTAAAGTGGAGGAGACTGGCTTGGTATTTGCTTTATTAAACTGTATTAATCTTCTTTCCCTCTTCAGCATAGTGCCGTGGTACAGAGCTGGGATTTCAGAGTCAGAATGCCAGAGTTGTATTCTACTTCTCCTACTTAGAAGCTAGGTCACCATAACCAAAACTATCTGTGACTCAGTTGCCTTATCTGTAAGAAGGAAAAAACATAATAACACCTGTTCCATAAGCTTATTAGGGAAACTAAATGAGTCTATATATGCAAAGTGCCTAGAAGAATTCAGGCACTAATTACAAGCACCATATAAATATGACTTATATTGTTATCATTTTCCTCCTCCTCTATGATGAGAGTGTCACTATTTAGGAGATATTCCTTGATCAGTTTATAAACAAGAAATGTACATATTGTATCCAGAATATGTAGATGTTTGCATCAGGAGCTAAGAAAACCTTAACAAATGGTAGGTCTCTTTAGTGTCTGCTTAGGCTATGGAGAAAACACGTTTCTCAAGGAAATTGTCTTGGAAAAGTCTACTTTCATAGCCGAGAGAATTAAAATGCCTTTTGCTCTCCCCAGTGGTATTTGAGGTATTTTTGGAAGACAATGACCTGAGAATGACTAAGGGCAGACTGTTCTTCTGGTCCCTTTGTTACTTTGTCACTGATACAACTGGGCAACTCAGGAGCGGTAGAGTGAAGGGCGGCGGCTTAGTGATGGGCCAGTCATTTGTTCTGATTCAACTGGCTGCTGGTTTCTGCGTGAAATGATCACATTGGGAAAGAAAGAGCTGCCAGCTTAACAATTTAATAGACAAGCAATTAATTTACCAGAGAAACTTCTGTGAAAATCACAAATACCATCTGCACCTTCTTCTTTGGAAGATGGTAATACATTTTTGCTCGTTTTTTTTTAAAAGTCCTTCCAAAGAATAAAAGTAATGAACAGCTTTACTTTGTACCAATAGATTTGACAACAGTGTGCATCATCCTGCTCTCCGTGTAGCAGTGCTACATTATTAAGCAAATGAACTTTTATTAAAAGCTCACTACATGCGAGGCTTTGTGGTGGGTACTTTTATGTGATGCCTCATTTAATCCTCACAGTAATTATCTGGTGCCCTGGGCAGATCTTGCGCTGCTGGCCTCTGGATCCCTCCCTTCCTCTGCTCTGTTCTGTCACGCAGGGACTGCAGTCTCTCCCCCTTACTGCTTCTTGGCTGGTCTGGTCCTTGGAAAGTATGGAGGGATGTAGGGTAGGGTACATGGGATGCCAGATATTTCTTCTTCCTGTCCGCCTCTGTTCGCATATCCTGATTGACTCTAGTTCCTATGAGACTGGCCAATTGTCATTCTAGTTGCCACTTGGTGGTTCCACTCCAAGCTTCCAGTAACATTTTCTCCACTCTTGGTATCTCCAGTCAAGGGGTGGTAGAACTTCCCATTCAGACTCATGTCTAGATTATCCTATTACTATAACTAATCTGTATTATCTTCTCCACCACCTGCATAACTAGTTCACTGTACTACCTTTCCTTTATTAAAGATATTTGAAGTAATTGCTATACTATGATTTAGATCCAGACAGAACTTCACAAATCATATCTTTTTTTAATAGATGAGAAAATTTAGGACAATATAAGCTAAATATTACAGTGTTAAACCCAATATCACAAATCTGCTGATTAAAGCAAAATTTTCCTACTCCTAAGCTGTTATGTCCTTTTTCGATTGTTATACTATGGTACCTGCATGCCTTTCCTGGAAGGGGAAATCTTATTCGTAGATCTTTCTTGGATGTCAGTGGTGGATTGCATTTTACCACAGTCCTGTGTATCTTCACCTGAATCGTGGTGGCCTACCGGATGAGTCAGGGGGCCAATATCTGACATCTCTCCAGAGACAGAATGATGAAGCCCTCAAGCAGCAGATCTGAAAGATTCCCTTTTATTACCATTGTGTGAGTCGTTTTTCCACTGATAAAACAGAATGCCTGAGGCTGGGTAATGTACAAAGAAAGGAGACTTAATTAACTCATAGTTTTGGAGACTGAAAGTCTCGGAGTGGGAAGCCCCATCTGTTTGGTGTCTGGTGAGGGCCTCATGGTGGATGGTATCATGGCAGGAATGTGTGTTGTAAAGCAATCACATGGGGAGGAAGATAGCCAGGGAGCAAGGAGGGGTTCGTTTTGCTTTTTTGTAACAATGTACTCCAAAGGGAATCCAATAACAGCCACTGGGATCCAATAACAACCACTTACTCCCTCCTGAGAATTATTTAATCTCTCAATGACCTTGTCAGCCCACTAGACTTCACCACCTTTCAACCTTTCGGGGTACAGGCCATATCCAAACCTTAGAGCCACTAATGCTTGGTCCTTCAGGAAATCTTCCACAAGACCATATGGCTACCCACTTCTAGTCAGTCATGCAGGATAGATGATGAACTCCTTTTGTTTCTGTTTAAGTAGAATATTGAGATATTTATTGCTTACCTTGAATTAACTTGGGATCAGGACAGAGCTACTCATAAATTATCATTTACTCCCACACATGATCAAAACCTTTGGACTTTACCATAATTTTAAGCTTAATTTTTAGACTTCTTCCATAGGAATAAGTCATAGGCTGAAATGTTTTTGGTCTGAAAATACATAAAGAATCTTAGATAAGCATTAATTGACTGGTAGGGCCTACTGTGAATAAGTTAACATTCTAAAAAGGAACTCATAGAATGTTAAAATAGCAGTAGAAAAATGACCACCAAACATTCTCTTTCTATTAAATATTAAGAATAGATCAATGGAAACAAGTAGTGAAGAGTATTAAAGTCTAGGCAATTTGCTTGGGTTACTGTGACATGCTTGTGTATATAGGAAAATAGGTGTGACACATAGCCATCAAAGTATTGAATGAACTAGCCATGTGTTTAGGAAAACACATAATTTTTAAACTTGTGTTGGAAAAAGGACGATAGAGCATGCTATTATAATGCTATTATATATTGTATATAGAGAACACATGTTTTACTGTATATAAACTATAATACCCTACAATACTGAAAGATCATTAGCAAAGGAGGGAAGGTTTCTTTGGCTCATTATTTGTAGAGGTTTCCTTGCATAGTGGGCTGGCTCCATGGCAGAGGGGCAGCACAAAGGAGAAATGGGCCAATAGCCCTCTTTTTGTATCTTACATTTAATGCAGGCTACCTATCCTAGGGTAGGTGTGATACCAGAATGATACCAAACCAAGCAATGGGCTGGTTTACTAATCACACCCCTAGTACCACACTCTAGGTTCAGTCACCTCTGAAAAGTCCCCTCCCCCATGATGCATGAGGCTTTGTGGAGCTGTAGAGACACAAGCCACAACATTAGTCACTGCAGGGCAGAGAGGACACAACCCACACACCCTTCATGAGCACTTTTAAATCTCTAGATAACGCCCTAAAAGGAAAGAATTTTATGCAGGGCCAGGCAAGAGATGAGATAAACTGTCTACCTCATCTCACCTTGGGTCACAGGTAATGCTGAAGAATACAACCCCCACCCCCTGCTCCTGGCAGGCTGTGTGAGCCCAGCCCTGAGGGCAGACCACACTGTTGCCCTTTGTGTCTTTTGTCTCAGTCCTTTCACCTGCAGGACCTGCTAGGCCACTAGTCCCTTCTGTCTACCTTTGCTCCTCAACCCCTTTCCCCAGAATAATTTGTTTTCCTTTAAACTATTACAGCATGCACATTTTATATCATTTTTTACTTCATTATATATTACATGTTATTGCTCTATAATGTCTCCAATTGCATTAGTCTTGATTTTCCTATAGAATTTTTAACCCCTGAGGGAAGAGCCATTTCCTGCTCTTCATTGTCACCCACACCAGAGCAGAGGGAATGTTTGCAATGGCTGTAATGGGAAAAGTGTGTCACCCCCTTCTCCCAAATATCTTACCTGCTTGGTTGTCACATTGCTTTCATCTTCAGCAACTGGATTGCCACTACCAAGCATAGGAGCTTGCAGTTAAGGTTCTGAATAGCAAAAGAGTGCTATGGCCGTAGACATCTCTGGACATGGCAGGGAAGAGGAAATGAAAAAAGAAGAAAGATTCATATGGAAACATCATTTGTGCTTTGACCTGGGTGAACTTGTTTATTTGTAAATTGCTTAAAAACCGACTGGTGTGCCTTAGAACAACAGTCAAAAAAGAGATGGTACAGGCCAGGAAATTCTTGGTGAACCATGTGGATAGAAAGGGTTTTCTGCTTTAGTTACCTTTGCATAGGAAGTAAGGAGATAGATTTTGCTCAAATAGGAAGGGGGTTCAAGAGATGGAGGGAGGAGAGAGGGGATGGGAGAGGAACAAAATAAGGATTGAGATACGTTAAATACATGTGCCAACTCCCCCCAAGGGATGTGATCATCATATACTGCAAAAATACACTAATGAAAAATTTTTTAAAAATTTATAAAGAACCTTCGCATCTAGGCACCAGAGACCAGCAGATAATGATACAGTAGCTACCATTTCTTGAACCAGGGATGTTATGACCACTTATATTTCCATGTTGAATTTTCTACCGTAAATATAGATATAGGTATTTTAAGTTCCACTACAAAAAATGATGAAACCAAGATCTAGAGAACTCAAGTAATTTCATACCAGTAAGTCACTTCCTCCAAGAAGCTGTCCTTGAATTTCAGAATCAGTTAAGTAATATTATATCTGCCATAGCCACCTGCAGGGTATCTTTATCATAACTTCTTTGCAGTTGTTTGTCAGGAACATAATAATAAAATAATCTGTCATGTATATCTACCTCTTCTATTAGATCCCAGGCTTATCAAGGCAAGTGCTCTGAGCCCAGTGTATTTTTCTCTAGGTGTCATTGATACTGCCTTTTTTGCACATGTCCTAGAACTTGGGTTTCTTTTTTTTTTTTTCAAATGTGTACACTATCAGTAAAAAATGCAAAACTGTCATTAACTGGACTTTGCCTCCAATATGTTTCTATGCCACTCTTAACATTATTGAATTTAAGAGTTACACTGTTTCATTAGCTTTAAGAAATAGACAATGATTTTCAGTTATTTAAGTGAAATATAAGATCTCATAACCATGTATAATATTTAAAATTTGATAGAAAACACCAGCACTATTACCCTTTAGGGAAAAACCAAAACCAAAAAAAAAAAAAACCACATCAAAAGTCAAAACACCAGGTATCCTAGTGTCTTCTCCTACACCTAAAGACAAGAGAAGGGCATCTCTTAAATTAACAGCAGAAAAGTGTCAATCAAATTTCTCCTCATCCTGTCACTCATCACTGAGTTTGACTTTGGGCTTTTAAGGCACAGGACAGCCCTCAGTCACTGAGAACAGTTACTAGCTTTATTACAAGGGCACGGTGATTTGGTGAAGCTGCCCTCTCTAGGGCAGAGTTGATCTTCTTTTTTGTGCTGGAGATCAAACCTAGAGCCTCATGCATGATTAACATGTGATCCACCACCGAGCTATCAAACATGTTCTTTCTTGTGACTGAACTGCATTTTGGTGGCCAGGGATTAGCAGAAGCTAGAAGTTAACATGAGAAGAGTGTAGTATGTAGTCACTAGTGCTCCCTGGCAGAAAGGCTGACACGAATGCTGGGGGACATTCGTGGTTAATTCTGCAGAATCCTGGCAAATGCACCAATCACTTGGCTGGAGACTCCTTCAGCGGAAGAGGTGTGACATTAGTGCAGACAGCCCCCAGCTAACCAAGGACAACCAAGGTTTGAATCCTGGGAGCTCCGAATAATAGCAGTGAGGCTTCTTTTGCCATCTCAAGTCTAACTGGGCTCAACTGACTTGGAGAGTACCTCCAAGAAGTGCTGTGACCTGGCTGCGTCATGTAGGACACGAGAAGCCAGACCTAGCAACCAGATTATCAGACCCCCAGGCACCTCTTCTCTCCATAGGCCCTGCAGGCAAAGAAGGCCTGATCAGATTTTCAAGCAGTTGGAGAATCCAGTTAGAAGCAGCCTGGCTCCTGGACTGTTTACTTCTTCAAAGCACGAAGATTTTTCAGGCATTTTGAACTGCAGTATTTGACACAGAACCCATATATTATTTTCTTGAGGTGGTCCTTGTAGATGAAGCCAGAGAAATATTTCAGCAGCGCAGTTATCATGTGTGTTTATCATTATTGATGTGGCAAAACTGACAGTACTGCACACGTGATACGTGAGCAAGATTTAATCAGGGATCCCATCTTGTGGAAGCAATGCTCTGGCTTTTAAACTAGAAGTAATAGTGCACAATTAAAATTGTAATCATGCTGGGGATTTAGCTCAGCAGCATAAGCACCTCCCTAGCAAGTGCAAGGTCATGAGTTTGATCCCCAGTACCAAAAAAGAAAAAAATTGCAATCACTTCAATATAGTTTCAGAAAGATGATAAATGGCTTGAATTTGCTAAACACTTTGCTTTTCCAAAACAGTTTGATATATCCCATCTTATTATGATCTTCACAATTACTTCTGCATAACTGAAAGGGCAGAAATAGTCACCCATTTTGTAGATAAATCTTAAATCAGAGAATTTTAATAATTTTCCCAGGGTCACACACAGGGTAGTTACTATGAGAAGTGGACTAAAATTTTGTTTCGTAATCTAGTGTTTTAGTGTAATAAAGTTCATGATCTCTTATCTGAAACTGAAATCCAAAAAAAGAAAGTTTTTTTTTTCTTAACTCATTTAGTGGTACGACTACCTGTTCTGAACTGCTTTTGGCAACAAAACCTGTTTTGAGATGCTATAATGCATTTTATTGTCCTTCCTAGGAAACATACTCCTATATTTTACTGCCGAAAGTTTCCTGTGTTCAAGTGCCAGGAGCTGCGTAAGTCCAGTGCATTATATTTGTTATGGGAATCATGTTGACTTCATGAAGTCCAAACATTTCTGAATTCAAAAGCACATCAGAACAGAAACATTTTAGGCAATAATTATAGTCCTGAAGGAGACAGTAGTGCAATCTCATGGGCAGGAAGGGGCTTATGTCAATAAGATACTCTAGTTAACAATCACTGTAGGTGCCCAACACATGTTGCTAATGCTGAACAAATTAGACTGTAATGAAATATACTTAATAACAACTCAGCAGTTGTTGCAAGGGTTCAATAAGATAATTCATGTAAACCATTTGGCACAGTGTCCAGTTCACAGGGCACATTCATAAAGATAGTGTTGGGTATTATCTTTCTTAGTAAACTTTGAGTCCCCATATTACAGATGAGGAAACGGTAGAAGTAGAGAGGGTGGGTAACTTGCCCACAGTCTTGCGGCCGACATGCACTACAACTAGGACTGGACACCCCTCACCCCAAAGCATATGCACAACCAGTAGGACAGAGATAGTTCTTGGCTCTTCCAGGGGGCTCCAGAAATCCTTCCAGATCATCATTATGAAAATTAATTACTGAATCATTGGACTGTAGCATGTGGAATGCAGTTTAATAGCCTGCTGGTTAAGCCAGGTTTTGTTGTCTACAGAGACAGAAAGAAAGAAGGTGAGGAGGGAGGGAAAAAAAAGAAGGATTACATTACTAAGAAATGCTTTCTAAATTAAAAAGTTGGAATGACTTTATGGAGTGGGATGTGCGGACCTCTTTGCCAGGAAATTATTACAAGTGTGATCCCTCTCTTGGATGGATTGGATGAAGTCTTCCTGAGAATCCTAGTGAAGAAAAGGTACTTCCAGGGCTTGTCCCAGGATTGTGTGAATCAGGCCAATGACACCTATGGTGGTAGGTTGGGGGATATTGAAGGGAATAATTTTACATCTAGATAATGATAATGACTTCCTGCTGCCCTTCTCCTGCTCCCCTCTCTGTCTTCTTATTTCTTTACTTCGTACTTGGCTGCTTTGGAGGTGACTGTGCCTTCTGAGGGTGGGGGATGCAGGTCACACTAGTGTGGTGCTGGCCTCCCTTCCTGTCTCCTCTCTTCACCCAGATGGCAGGAGGAATGCTCTGGGGCCCAGAGCCTGGTCTTTTAGGACAGGCTGGCAGCTAAGCCTGAGATTAAGGGACCTGCCGCCTGTGTTGGCAGCTGCGCCTGCTAGCCTTGGTGCTGGCTCTGGCTCATGTCTGGCTTTCTTTGCTCTTTGGGGCACGGCACTTGCAGCCCCCCCCCCCCGACTCCTTGACATTTGTCCAGAGATTAATTGGGCTAATCCGCTCTTGGAAGAATAGGTTGGAGAGGACGAGTTGGGGAGGGTAAGGAGGCTGGCCTGGAGGGAAGAGGCAGCATTCACAAAGGCGCCAGGCTCGCTGGGCCTTTTGAAGGAAGAAAAGAGCAAATTTTTCCACTGTTCCTGGACAAGGCTGACAGGTGGGCAGGACGGCTGTGGTTCCTCTGTAGTGCCTGCTTGGCCAGAAGGTCTGTGTGTGCCAGCGGTAATGACTGTTGACAGCCCCAGCTGTCGCTTGGGGAGGGTGCACTCCCAAGACACCTTGGCCTGCCATTCTCCTCTTGTACTGTGGGCAGAGGCAGAAAACCCAAGATAGGCCAGGCCCTCAAAGGTACAGTGGCTCCAAGCCTTGTCAGGGATGCTTACAATGATCACACTTACGTTTTGCTTTGAGTAAGGAATTAAAAGTAAACATCAGTTATTATTTCAGATTTCTGGTCAAGAGAAGGCAGAGAGACCATGGACAGGGCATTCTTATGCTATAAACCAGCTGCCTGTATTTTAAGTGAGTACACAAAGCTCTTCACCTCTTATCTAATAAGACTAGCATTCATTAATAATAGTCTATTTTATAAGTCACTAGTGTAGCATTTTACATGTATTGACTTCATTTTAACAACAGATGAGGTTGGCGCTAATATTGTTTCCTTTAAGGATACTTGAAGATGGTAACACCAGGATCCAAACTCAGACATCCAGTGTGTGGCCTTGCCCTCCTGGGCACTGCATTAGAGTGCATCACTAGCAGAGAGGAAGGAACAAGCATGTTGCAGGGATAGTCCCCGTTAGATCATGACTGCTGTAGCACTGAAAATTTAACCACAGAGAGAACGCACCCTGGGGGAACTAGAGGATAAAGAGCCATAGTAACTCTCTGAGGACTCTGTAGCCTTTGTAGGTGGTGTGTGTGTGTGTGTGTGTGTGTGTGTGTGTGTGTGTATTTCTTCAGTTATCTGAATTTCACTGCTGTGCTGTGTTACTGTGTAAGGTACAACAGGCACTGGCTTCGCAAAAATAAAAAGGCTGGTGGTTAATTGGATGAACTTGTAAGAAGGGAGTTAAGTGGGATTTATGTTGAAGCCCAATATTAAACTATTAATAAGGAAGAGTTTACAAAATGTCATTGCAAAGTGAAAGGAGACCTGTAAAGGTATGCGTTCATCTTTTATAAGAGATGAGCAAACCAGGTAGCAGAGATGCTGACGTGAGAACGGTGCTCAGAGAGTGTGGGGCATACCTGTGTGGTTTCTGAGCACAGCACAACCTCTGACCCTGGAGTACCTGACGTAATTCGGATCTTTCCTTCTATGTAGCCGCTGTCCACCCTGCAACAAGCACATATACAGCCTCTCTTCTTCCTGCCAGCTTTCCCCTTGGTTGCTAGGAGAGTCTCCTTGCCTGAAGATCAGTACTTACTCTCAGTGCGGGAAGAAAGAGAGGAGGGCATAGATATGGCATTAATTCACTTCCTATTTGATCTTCAAAGCAATGCTAGGTAGCGGTGTTATCCTCACACTGTAATGGGAAAGTAAAGCTCAAACACATTGCTAACACAGGGCCATACTGGCAGGGATGTCCATATGGTCACTGTGTCCACTAGTCACTGGACACTGCTGGTTACTATGTCTCCAGAACAGATGGTAGAGCTTTACCCCTTCCTCTGTTTTGCTGCCAGACCATTTTGTCACTGCCAGCATGGGTGTCCTTGCCACAGGAGGGAAGTGGGTGCAGGTGAAAAAGGTTGGCAGCCTTGGTTCTCATTCGCCACTCTGGATCCTTCTTCCAGTCCAGCAGTGACCCCTTCTCTCACTCCTCCTGCCTCTGCGTCTCATCCTGCTCATCCTCAGTTCCCACTTGAATCTGGAAGCAGCTACACCACCACTGAGCCCTGAAGATAAAAGGCGATCTGGTTCATCTGCATTAAGCTCCAGAGCTTGGCAGATTGTCCTGTGTACTCAGGATATTTTTTGTTCTGTTTTTTTTTCAATATTTGTACTTTTTTATTTAAGAGAAAAAAAGACAGAAAATAAAAACAAAAAGCAAAAGAGACAAACAAACAACAGCAACAAATCCAAAACAATAACAATATAAGCTTTCAAAACAAGATGATGGGAATTCAATAATGGTTGTTATATTGCACATTCTTACCTTCAAAAGGGTTTCTTAGATTGCCAGACATAGACATGCAAGATTGATCTAATCATATGGGTATTACCTGTTCTTTTCTGAGAACTGATAGAATTACTAGTGTGGTCATATCATATATATATATATATATATATATATATATATATATATATATATATGATATATATCTTTTTTCTTTCCCTTTATTCTGTCCTCCTTTCCCCTATCCCAGTTACTTTTCCCCTTTGAGCAGTTTCTTATCCTTACACAATGTTTATTGTAGATTTTGGATCTTATTTGCTCTTCCAGTTTCTTACACTGGGGAGACAATATGGTATTTACACATGTGAGTTTGATCTACTTCGCTTATGAGTGTGGTCTCAAGTTGCATCCATTTACCTATAAAACCTGATGCAATCTTTCCTCAATATTTATTTTTTCAATATTTGTTCCACAGTTCCAAGCGAGAGTTCACTGCATCCAGAAAAACTAGATGCTAGAGGTTTTCTGGTGATAACCCATTTCCAAAACAAAGAGTTACAAATAACCATGAAATAAGCTCTTCAACGATTTAGTGATCCCTCAGAAAACTCTTTGTCTCTCCAGTCTTCAGTGTCTGATAAAATGTTCAGTGAGTTTCAAGTTGTATCAGTTTTACTTTAACATCACTTAATTTGGTAAGTGACAAGAAATCAATCCAAATGACCCCTTCTTTAGACTGCTTGGTGCCTGTGGCAGACATACCCCACTACATGCATCACAAAAACTGTACACTGCCACTAAGTCCTTGCCTTTGTCTCAGTGGACTATGAACACCTTAGTTGCATGGACCATTTTTTAACTTATTTTGAATCTTAGTGTAACATCCTTCCACTCTTACCCTATCTAATCCATTTTCCACAGAGCAGCCAAGGACAGCTTTTGAAAACTTTAATCAGATAGGATCATTTTCTTGCTTTAAATCCTTCAAAGTCTTACCGTTGCCTTAAAATTCCCTGTGCAGACCTGCTGAGGGCCCCAGGTTTCCAAGGCCTGGCTCCCGCCTACTCTGAGCCTTGCTCCAGGCCTGCTGGCCTTTGCTCAGTGCCCAGGGCTGTGCTACCTTGGTGCCTTGAAGATTGCTTTTCTCTCTTCTGATAAATTCTTCCCTTGGCTTTTGCACAGTAGGCTCCTTGTCATGCCTCAAATCTTAAATGCTTAAATGTCACTTTTAATGTCATAGGGATCTTTTCCGGAAAGCAGCATCTGAATTGAATCTGCTGTGTGTTTTTCTTTTTATCTCCACATCCTGTTTAATTCCTTTAAGAAATTTATCCTAATCAGCAGATACTTAGTTTATTAACTTTGAGGGGTTCTCTGTGACTCTCACTAGAACATAGACGTCACAAGGACAGGGTCTGTATCTGGTCATTCACAGCTATATCATCAGCATAAGAAGTGGTGTTTGACATGCCTCTGTGTGCCATATACACATGCTGAATAAATGAATCCAGGAATGAACAATGAGCAACAGAGATTCTCTGGCAGGCATTAGTCAGTAGGAATTACATGTAGAAACTCTATCAATGGTTTGTAGTTTCTGCATTTTCCCAAGTGGATAGCACGACCCTCTGCTTATGAGCATAACAGCCAATCACAGGTTCCAAGGAAGGGGGAGCCTATCTGAGCACAGAGGTGAGGTCTGAGGGGCCCAGTCTATTCTACATGCCCTGCAGTCATGCCGAGTCTGCCCACCTCCTCCTCCTCCTGAATCCTGGATCTTTTCCAAGCCTGAGATTACTTTGGACATGCTAAGTGCAAATGAGAATGAATTTGGGAGATTCTCACTCCCTAATTTGTGAGATTGTTGTTTACAGCCCTTTAAACAAAGTATCTGATTTTGTATGACGATTTAAAATAAATGGAGCTAATCACTGGGGTGTAGCCTTTGGAAGGCTGCTAGTCCTGCAGCAGTGACTGCCTCACTCCCTCGTGATGCTGGCCACCTTCAGAAAGAGAGTATACATCGCCACATCAAAGGCTCTGTGTTTTTCTTTCAAGTCCTGCCTTCTTAGCCCCCTCAGAAGCAAGGGAGTCTCACCAGGTCTACAAGCATTGAGGTTTTGGCTCAGGCTAACCATCTCCAAACTTGTCTTAAAAAAAAGGACAGACGACCAAGGTCTCGGCAGCCCAGATCAGGGTATCCCTGCCCCCATTGCCCCTCTGTTTCTGCAATAGGCCATAGCAGCAGACCTTGGAAAATAACTCCTCCAAGCATTCATGCTGTATAGATCATTGAAAATATGTTTTCTTAGATTAAGATACTGTTTTGTTTTAAATTTTATATTAATTTATACTTATAATGCTCACTACAATCTCCCGTATAGCGTGTTGGCTAAGTTCCTCTAGCTCTATATTAAAAATAACCAATGTGGACTCAAATTGGAAAATGGCAGAGACTTTTTAAGTAACATTCAGGAAATATTTATTTTGCCTCTGTATCATCTCTTCTTTTGAGACCAGAAAGTAATTTCCTAAATTGTGGCCTAAGGTTATAATCTCCTAAATTTAGTCTCCCCTCCTAGGAAAAGGATTGGGGGTCCTTGTTTTGTTTATTGCTTTTGAATTATTTATAGATTTCAAGCCACCCCACTGAGCCCTGGCTCATCTGCCAGGTGCATTGGGCCTCAATGGGTTGGAAATGAAATGTGGGGAAGTGATGGAAACCACATTCACAGTTTATTTGCTCACAGATGTTCACATAATAGAAGCCGAAATTTAAGAAGTAGCTCCTTTCTCTTTGTATTAGGAGAGACAAAGAAAGACAGTTGTGTGGGAGTTGGAAAGGCCCCGGGCCAGGAACTCTAGGAAGGGTTAGGAATACCCGCGGCCACCAAGCCTCACAGGGAGCAGCTCATGGATAGCATTGATTTTCATTCCCAGCAATGCAGACTAGGGCCATGAAAACGGTAGTATTCCACTCAGGGTGGATCACTGGGGTGACTTTTACATCAGGAGGGAACCAGGGCTTGATCTTGGGTGACAACTCAGAGACCTGCCCGTGGATCTCTCCCTCTCCCAGCACCCCAAGGAAATCACTGTGCATCACTAGTGTCACAAAAACTCCTGCTCATTTATGATTCCGTGAAGATGTCAGCTACGTGCTTCCCCCACCTATGTCAGCAATCAGTTTTCGTCTGTGTTTACCACAGTCACCTTGTGGTATTGAGTTCACTGTTCTCTCATGAAAGAAAAGGTGAGAGAGTGTGAGTGAAAGAAAGACCTGTGCAGTGACTTTATAGGTTTGGATCTCATGAATTAGAAGTTTGGAAGTGTCAGTTCTTCCTGTCTAGTGGGTTCTGTCAACATCATTGATGACCATGCCTGGTGACATCTGAATTACGTTGTTCAAGGTCTGAATAGCTGCATTTCTTCCGTGCTTCTGTAGCTGAATCAAAGATTGATATACTTTCCAATATATTATGATTCTTCTAAACATTTTAGTTCTTTACACTTAAATGCTATACCCTGAGTTCTCAGGTTGCAAACATCTCCTTTGCTTTGGCAGTCAGGGTAGTAGCACAGACAGAACCATCTCAGGTTTACCAGAGCAATAAATGTTATTCTATTGATATGTCCAAATTTCTTATTTTCACCTGTATTAAATTTAAAATAAACATACATTTGTAATTTAAATCCAATCCCTCACTTTCTTTGAAACTTGTACTCTAGGAATAGTAAAAATCGTTATCATTGGTTAGGGTGCCCTTGTTGGTGTATGAAATAACCCCAACCGAAAATACCATCTTAGTTGCTTTCTTGTCACTGAGACAAAATACTAGACACTCAAAGTTAAAGTAGAAAAACTTTATTGTAGCTCGTAGTTTGTAGTGGCTGCTCCAGGGCGGGTGGATAGCAGGGGGGCATCAAAGAGGAGACAGTTCATAGTAGACATAGAAGACATAGAAGACATAGAAGACATAGTAGACATAGACATAGAAGACATAGTAGACATAGAAGACAGCAAAGCAGTGAAGTAGCAAAGAAGTAGCAAGTGGTGACAGCAGCCCTCTTTCTGTCCCTTAGGGTCTATTTAGACCAAATACCCTTAGGGCAGGTAGCACTCACACCCAGGGTGGGCCTTCGCATTATCACACTCAGAGTTATGCCAAAGGAGTCAGTGGACTAACTTAGTAACCACACATCCTTAATCCCAGCATCACATACTTAATCCTAGTGTCACACACTCAGGATCCAGACACCTCTGAAAAGCCCCATCTATGACCTCATGAGGCTATGACCTCATGACATCTAGACATAAGCCATAACAAGTGGTTAGCTTAATCATTGATTTCTTGTTCAAATGGGGCAGGAGATGTTCTGCTGAGCCAGTCAGAGACCTAGATTCTTCCTATCTTATGGTTCTATACCTTGCGGATCCTTGATGACTTGTCCACTTAGCTCAAAAGAAGGAGCAGTTATTATGAGCTAGAGATGTTTGTGTCAGGCTTGGAGGAGTCTATATAAATACACTTATTTTTATTGCCTAGAATTTGCACACACATCCATACCTTATATGAGGGAGACTGAGGTGTGGATAGGCATCATGACCAGGAAGAAAAGGAAAACACAAGCATTACTAAGTAATATTAATAATATTTGCCATAGCAAAAAATAAGGAGGAGGAGAAAAAGAAGAGGGGAAAACAACCAAGAAAGGAAGACTGCAAATTGTTAAAAGTCTTATGATCTTGAAACTGATCAGCACCTATGTTCTTACAACATGAGCTGCAAAGTCAGAGTACAGGTTACGTTTTTGTTGAATGACCAAGTACTTAGATGCATGCTTATCATCATTGCTTTCAATAAGGTCTTCATCCCAGGCTGATCCAGGAGCATCTGCAGATGAAACTGGAACCACTACAGATGTTATAGGAGAGTATGAGATGCTTTCCTGGTCACAAAAAAATATACTTCTGCTAAAAGTTGTATTTTAGAAAAAGCAATGTGAATGAATATGTAAACTAGTATGGAAATCTTGGTTTAATACTTCATTTAAAAGTTGTATAAATACTTCATTAAAGATACAGCTCAGGTCAGTATGTAAGCACATGCCTGTAACTCCAGCTGCTTGGGAGGCTGAAGCAGGACAATTACAAGTTTGAGGCAAGCTGTTGGGGGAATTTAAGAAGGAAGATCCTGTCCCAAAATTTAAACAAACAAATGAACACACAAATAAGCAAAAGAATGACGCATGTAGCTCAGTGAACATTCCTCTCCCCAAAAATGACCTGGTCCAAAGTTCAGTTTTTTGGATTTCTTAAAGAGATAGCTTTTGTAGCAAGAAAAGATGCCTCACAGGAAGTACAACCCTGGCTATGCTTAGTGGAACAGTTTATCTTCTTATTTTCCAATCCCATTTACTAATTATGCAAATCATATTTTAGCACATTCAGCTAATAAATTTCTACCTTCATCACCTTGTCAATCAGTTGCTCTGGTAAACTAATCAGATGATATCAAGTCCATATACTTTTAACAAATAGATTCAAACCCCACAAGAACGTCTTTATTTAGAAGATTTAAAAATAGATACAAGTTTCTAAAGAAAGAAGATAGGAGAATATTTTAAGCCAGACATAGTGTTTTCAAGCAACACAATCATATAATCATGCAAATATTTCCAGACATCTGTTCTCAAAATGTTCTCTTGTTTTAAATGATTTTTAAAATGCATTGTTAAAACACTGCTGTATGGTGGAGGAGAAGAATAAAAAGGAAGAAATAAATCTTTAGAAAGTTAATCAATAATTTGTTGTTTTAAAAAATATTTTTGTGATGCCCCAGAGTTGGCATATGTAAGAATATTGCAGAAAACCATAGAAAATTTGAACAGTTGTATTTTGGTGAAAGGATATGAAAATCGACTTTAAATTTGACAGCTCTTTGATAACTGCCATGAGACAGCTAATGGACTTGGGTGGGATGGAGGAGTCGCGTGGGTTCTGCCATCCCACGCACACACAAGGACTGTCTTGTTTAAGATAAAATAATCCATAAAGCTATGGATCTAGGTGCATGCTCACACTGTGTTAGAAGTGAGTCAGTGGTTTGGGGGTATACTGTTCACTTTTCTGAGCCTGGAACTTTATTCATTCTCAGAACACCTCACTGTCTATGCCCCAGATTTCACTTTTGGACATGGGGCCACCTGCATGAGTGGACCACCGTCATTTATATATTGAGTATCAGTCAAGTGAAATTTCTTCTTTTAATATTTGGATCAAAATGGATAGTCCACTATTTCACTACCATACATTGACAAACAGTTTTTAAATTTCTTGGGATACAGAGTGTTTTAGAGATTATGGCTCTATAATGTGGAGAAGCAGATGTATAAATTATAGAGACTAGAGTGGAATTTGTCAAGATGGAACACAAAAGGAGCTGGGAATCAGTGAAAGATAAACTGGCAGAGAATGATTGTTAGGAGAGAATGGAAATAGATATGAAAACAGAAGTAGCTGTGCAAAGGTCTTGGTCGGATTTCTACAAAAACAGACCCCCAGGTAGAGATCAGCATGCAGTTCTTGAGATCAAATCTTCCTTAGAAGGAAGGTGGGTGTGTTGGGGAAAAGGGGTCACTTGGCCTCAGCCAGTGCAGAGGATGGTAGGAGCTGAACCCTTGTCGGTCCTTGGATGCAGGCTGCCCTGGGAAGGGGGGCAGTGGTGAGGTAGCAAAGCCCCAGGGGTGTGGTGGAGCTGAGGGCGTCCAGAACTCTTGGCTGTTGCTAGGAGCCCCATGCCCCAGTGCCACAGCCCAGCAGCTGCAGGAGCAAATGTGCATTGCTGCCAACAGAGCCTGAGTCTGAGCAGAGTGAATGGCTACATTCTAAACAATGCAAAAATTAAATTAGGGTACAAAAAGTAAGCTTTAATTTAAAAATATTAGTTACCTTCTTTAAGCCCCATATTTCCAAAGTACACCAGATAGCCTTCAAGGGGGTAAAAATTTGTTTTGGGGAGAAGAAGAAGTAATTTTACTTTTTGTATGTATTAAGCATGGACATACAGTATATAACCAGATATATAATATATCTGTGGTATTAAAATATTACACGAAGGAGTGGTGACTGGGGAAAATGTTAGGCTTCTTAGGGGGTTATATGGAGAATGTTGTTGAGAAACGCTGCTTTAGGCAATCAATTAATAGTAATTGGATGAGTATATGTGTAGGGAGAAGCATACCCTGAGACTCTCAAATAAAATACTTAGAATTCAGGCCAAGAAAAGCACAAGCAAGAAGAGAACCCAACAAGTCTTTTTTTTTCTACATAGAAACCCAAGATGTCATTTTTCTCCATAAGGTTTTAGGTTCTTTCAATCTCGTAAACTTTTCTGAAGTGAATCCTTGACTCTTCTGTGGATACAGGTGAGCAGTCTGCAGGGACAGGTGGCCTCTTATTTAGAGGAGCCCTGGGGTGGGAATATCAATTACTTGTTAGGGAGAAGGAACTGAGGCCAGAAGAGACATTCAATCCACCAAAGGTCGCAGGAGTCAATGACAGTTTTGGATTTAGAACATTAAGGGGAGCTTTATACACTTGAACACCCAATTTTCCAGGGCAGAATGCAAGCTGGTTTCTCTTCAAAGACAGATACTTCTTTTATGGCATGTGACACTCCATTTTTCTTAATTACTTACTTGCGTTGCTCGGAAAGATACGAGTATGTCTGTGTAAGACTGAAAGAGAAAAGTCAGGCTGTTCAAATAGGAAACATTATGTAAACTGAAAGGGATGTATTATCATCAACAAGCTGTCAGAAGGAACAATGAAAAATTCCATTCAAAGAAAACTGATTTCTTTGCCAAAAGAAACCAGACTGTGCAGATACTGTGCCATGCTGTGCGGGTCTAGAGTAGGCCTTAATCCATACCTCCTATGGGATGAGAATGGTATTGCCTTGAGTTGTCCATCCCAGAAGTCCTGGGTGCCCATGAAGGCAGAGCCAGGTGCACAACAGATGTTTGGTAATTATTTGCCGGATGGACAAATGTGCTGACCGCTCCCCTTGATTTCCATAGCCACTTCCCTGACAGAGTCTAGCAAATCCTCTGGCAGTCTCCCTGGTTGTGATACTAAACACGGCCAGAGTGGTGTGACCTATCGCATTACAAGTTAGGCACTGCTGTAACATTCTTTTAACATCATCCGTAAGGGTACGGATGATGTAGGGACAGAGGGTTACAAGCAGAATATCTCAGGTTTCATATTTGCCCATCAGCTTTGTCTTGCTTTACTGCCACATGATGGATGTTGGTCTGGAGCTATTCTGTAGAATAGTTACCATCCAGCAAGATTTTGAGAATCTACATGCCAGGCACTGCCTGCAAGGTGCAAAGAGCAATGATTATACTCCGATCTTAACTAGGTCACTGTTTCATATAGGGCAGGTCCTACAAGACTGGGGTTGTAGGAAGATGGCAAGTCCACTAGTACCGGGGCCACCTCAGGAATTTGCACTGGAAAGAAAACCAGGCATTGGCATATTTTGTGGACCTCATGAGTTATAATGTAAGACAGGGATGTCAAAACTGAATTCTCAATTAGGTTGAGGAAAAAATTTGGAAAGCGAAGCCTCTGTGGCTCACCGATTCCCCTTCTCCCCAAGCATATGGACAGCCCCAGTTTTCCTGCCCAAGCCGGAGCCCAAAGAGATCGCCATGGCAGCAGTGTAGGAATGATAAAGAGGAGGGTGCAGTTGAAGGTGGAACTGAAAGAGACTGGTGTGGAGGCTGTGGCATACTGGTCATATGGCTAGAGAGGAAGGGCTGTATATGACAGATGGGCTTCATTGTAGCCAACATCTGCTGAGTGTTTGCATTTTCTCAGCGTGCTGAGTGCATTATTCTTTTGGATTTTTATATAGCAGTTATATGTGGCTGACATTATTATTATTATTATTATTATTATTATTATATTTTCAAATGCAGAAACTGAGGTGTAGAGTGTTTAACCTACGTTGCATCTCACAGAATTGTCACTTACTAGCTACCATACTAAGTGGGAGAAGTAGGTTTTGAGTTCTTAATGACCACTCTCTCCTGGATTATACTTGTTAGATTGGAGGTGAACAATGCATTGAATGCAGAGTCTAAGGTTGACATCCAAGATTCTTGATGTAGTAACTACGAGGACAAGCACCAGAGGAGGAACAGACTTGAGAGGTCAGGAAAAGGTGTGGCTTGGGACAACATGGGAGTAAAGTCTCTTGGGACCTGCAGGTCCACAAGCTTGGTTAACAGGTGGTACATAGTGCTAGGATTCAGGAGAGAAATGTGAGCCTATAAGAAATTAAGCTACATGTGAACAAAAAAGCAAGGATATAAACAAACATAGGGGAAACTAAGTATTTTAAATAATACTTGAAAATATGACCTTATCTTTTATGTAGCTGATATCTAGGCTCACCAGATCTCCTATTCTCCAGTATTTACCCAAAGTATGCCTTTCACACAGGCGTAGATTTCTCTGAGCTTTTTCATTTGGAGGGTAAGCTTTGAGTCCTACATGCAGTGTGTGTGTGTGAACACGTGTGTAGCAGTGATGAACTTGCAGCCACCAGTTGTAGTCTTTCAACCAGCACTTACGACAGCATTGCTAGCACTGTTCGTATAGTCTGTGTCCGTGCAATGGTCTCTGGTGTGAACCCAACTGACAGCAGATGCATGATGAGGGTCCCATTGGCCTCGTGTACCGACCACAGGAGCTGACAGATAGCACTGACAGATGAGATGCCATCAACATGTTCATGAGTGTGCAAAAAGAATGTTTCAGGGCTTATGCAGTCAATAAATCTACTTGCAAAGCTGATGCAATATTTTGTATTATGGGGGAAGATAAATTAGCTTCATGCCTGTGCCATTGTTTGTTCCCTGCTCACCAGAGGGGGGCTGCCTGCACACAGCTGCTGCCAACAGGAAATTGCATTTCACTCTTTCAGGAAAGATGGCCTTCACGTGCAACAAGTGTGCCTCCCCAGCCCTCGCTTAGACTACACCCCCACATCCTGACCTTTGTTGCAAGTCTTTCTTGGAATCCATTTCATGGAGATCTTAGGTGATGAGTTGTGTTAAACCAAAGGCTTCAGCATGACCTTAGTGATGGCCTCCTGTGTCACAGCCCACAAACTCACAAAGCCTCTTCTTTCTGCCCTCTAGGATAGTGGTGGAGGGCCAGAGCTGTTCCATTTGAGAACTTGTAGCCTACCGGAACCTTGTTAATCAGAAAATAGAAAATTACAATGGAGGAGAAAAAATGATGATGTATTAAGCAGTGCAAAGTCAGCTGGAAAAAAAAAGTTGGACTTGCAGATTTCTGGATAAGCAGGGTGATAGGTACCCAAAGACATGTTTCTAGTTTTCTATCCCTAAAAGCAATTTTCAAAAAAAAAAATACTTCTATTTTCTGTGCAGCCAAGAGGGCTGAGAAATGAGTTACATCTGAGAGAAAAGGATATTTTCTTGAAGAGTTAGCATTAGCCTTGTTATTGTTAATGAGTAATCTGTGGACTTTAAAAATCTCTTTCCATAATCAATACTAACACTTTGAGTAAAGACTTGCTATAAATGTATATATTTTCAAATTACATATGTGCATGTGTGTATGCTGCTGGCTATCTTCATATGGATATTATGAACTTCTCTTTCCTACTCTAGTTTTAAGCATATTGAAATACACATTAGTAAGAATGACATTATTTTGTCAGTTATTAATTGTTAGTAATTACTAGTAAAAGGCAAATTTGTTGCTATGCAGCGTATCTACTTACGCCTTGCTATGCCACCCTGAGAAAGGGTGGATGGGAAAGAGGGTGGCGAGACAGATTTCCCCAAGTGTACAGCAGATGAGTGAGGATAGAAGTCAGCACACTGATCTGTTCAATAGTCATGCAGTGAATGCCTACTTCATGCTTTTGAGCCAGACATGTTTCTGCCCCTGCCAGTCTCTGTTCCCTGGACAGAGCCCCCTTGCCCTGCTGTATGATTCAAGAGGGAGTCATTTGCGTGGGCCATGTGATGTCCCTGTGAGAGGGTGTGTTGGGAGGGAAACAATCACAAATGCACTGGTTGTTAGTCTGCTTTTCCTCATAGGGACAAAATACGTGAGGTAAACAACTTCAAAAGAGGAAATATTTCTTTTGGCTCATGTTTTTCAGCTGGTTCTGTAGCTTTTGGACTTGTGGAAAGGAAGACCATCATAGAGGGACTCGGTGGTGGAGCAAAAATGCTCAGCTTACAGTGGTGAAGAAAGAGGGGGGAAGGAACAGGAGAGGAAGTGAGGGGCAGGGAGCAGAGGGGAAGAAGGAGAGGAGAGGAGAGGAGAGGAGAGGAGAGGAGAGGAGAGGAGAGGGAGGA
>PVJX010029218.1:0-23124 GCA_004027295.1 Dolichotis patagonum
CACAAGTGCCCATGATGACATCAGAGTCCCCATTATAGCATCAAAATTCCCCTTTTTCACAGGGTAATGCTTCACTGTCACATCAAGGTGTGGTGACACTAGCTTGGCCCACTGTGATATCATCATTTCCAGTGTGACACCACAATTACCCTATTATGACCTCACATTGCCCTCACTAGAGCAACACAATCAACATTTACGTTACTACAATACCCCACTGTGACAACATAGTTGCACGTTACGACATCAGTGTTGGAAATATGGCATCAAAATATCCAGTTGTGACATCATTATTCCTTATGGTGAGTTCACACTTCCTATTGTGGTATCACACCTCCGCGTTGTGACATCATAGTGATCCATATGACTTCAGAGTTCTCCATCATGATATCATAATCATCCATTACAGCATCAAAATTAACCCATGTGACATTACATTTCTTCAGTGATAACAGTATATGCATCATTGTGGCACAACAACACTCCACTGTGACATCACAGTATCCTTTTGTGATACCACTGTACCCCATGCAGACATACTTTTCACGTTTACTTCCAATTCCCCATTATGTTCTCACATTGCCCTCCTTATCGTCTCAGTGTTCTCATCATGCTATCATGCCATTCCTTTATGCAGTCACTATGCCCCGCTGTGACCTGCAAATTCCCTATTGTGATATCAAAAATCCCATTATGACATCACATTTCTCTGCTGTGCCATCAGAATACCCCCATTAGGATCTCACACTTCCCCTATTCTGACTTTATAAAGCCACATCATTGGCTCATAATTTCCATTTTGATCAGATAGTGCTCCATTAGGGCCCCATCACAACCTATGTTTAACTTCATTATGATTAGAAGCTCTTTGAAGGGAACCTACGACACTTCATACAGTTCCAGGCCCAGAAAAACTACTGGATTGAGAGTTCTAAGATTTATGTTTCAGCTTGTTTCTGCTAACAAATGCCTTCACTTGAATGTAACATTGGTTTTTTCATGCATTTAAGAAATCTTTTCCAGTCTCAAGATTTTGGAAGAATTGTAATATATTTATCTATGTCTTTTAATACTTGTTTCACACACACAAAAAACCAGATGCCAGTTTGATATTTCTTTCCTTTTCCTTCCTTTCCTTTCTTTTCCTATTCCTGCTGTGACATAACCATGTCCTACTGTGACGTCATAATGACCTATTGTGACCTGATATGCTTCCAATGTGACATCACAATTCACAATAAAGATCTGCCAATTCTCATCATGAGATTTAAATTATCTTACAGCATCACAATTGGCAATTGTGACACCATAATGATGGATATGACATCACGGTATCACATTATAGCATCATGCTAGGCCTTTGTAACATTATAATGCCCTATTGTGACATTTGTTCTATTGTGACCTCGCAACTCTCCATTTGAGTTTACTATTTCCCTTGGTGACATCACAATTGCCCAGTGTGATATCACCAGGACCATTGTGACACCACAGTGCCCCACTAAGATATCACAATGTTGTATTGTCACCATACAGTGCCATTTTGTGAACTCATGATGCCCAGTTGGAACATCACCATTCCCCATGATAACAAAACAACTCCCCAATGATGAGCTCAGGTTGCCTAATTATAGCAGCACAATTAACCTTTATGACATCACAATTCCCAATTGCAACATCACAGTGACATGTTATGATATCATAGTTCCACATTATGGCATTGAAATGCCCCATTGTGACACCACCCCGCCGTAGTTTGACATCATGATGTCTTCTTCGTGACTTGTCAATACCCCATTATGCCCAGACAATTCCGCATTTATGTTTCAGTTTTATTTGTGACATCATAACTTCCCAGTCTGACACAAGTGCCCATGATAACAACACAGTCCCCATTATAGGGTCAGAATTCCTTTTTTTCACAGGGTAATGCTTCACTGTAACATCAAGGTGCCTTTGAGTGACATTAGCTTCGCCCATTGTGACATCATCATTTCCAAATTGACACCACAATTACCCTATTAAGTTCTCACATTGCCCTCGTTAGTGCAGCACGGTGAACCTTTATGATACTACAATTTCCCACTGTGAAAACATAGTTGCACATTATGACATCACTGTACCAAATATGGAATCAAAATATCCCATTGTGACATCATCATGCCTTATTTTGAATTCACACATCCTATTTTGGTATCACAACATCCCACTGTGACATCATAGTTATCCATATGACTGCAGAATTCCCCATCATGATATCATAATCATCCATTACAGCATCAAAATAAACCCTTGTGACATCACAGTTCTCCAGTGATAGCACTTGATGCACCATTTTGATACAACCACTCTCCCCTGTGACATCACAGCACCCTATTGTGACACCACTGCACCCCATGATGACATACTTTTTACTGTTATGTCACAATTCCCCATTAAGATCTCACATTGCCCTGGTTATCATCTCAGTGTCCCTATTATGGTACGGTGCCTTTCTTTTATGCTATCATAATGTGCCACTGTGACCTTCAAGTTCCCTATTGTGATATCAAATATCCGATTATGACATCACATTTCTCTGCTCTGCCATCAGGATACCCCCATTAGGATCTCACACTTCCCACATTCTGACTTTATAAAGCCACATCATTAGCTCATAAGTTCCATTTTGATCACATAATGCTCCCTTAGGGCCCCATCACAAACGATGTTTACCTTAATTATGAATAGAAGATTTTCGAGGGCACCCTACTACACTTCAAACAGCTGCCGGCCAAAAAAAGGACTGGATTCAGTGTTCTAATATTTATGCTTCAACTTGTGTCTGCTAACAAATGACTTCACTTGAATATAACATTTGATTTTTCAGGCATATAAGAACACTTTTCCAGTCTCAAGATCAGGGGAGAATTGAAATTTTTCTATCTATTTCTTTTAATACTAGGTTCGCACACACAGAAAACCAGATACCAGTTGGAAATCTTTCCTTTCACTTCCTTTCTTTTCTTTTCCTATATCAGCTGTGACATCACCATGTCCTACTGTGACACAATAACTCCCAATTGTGACCTCTCATACTGCCAATTTGACATCACAATTCACAATTAAGATCTCACAATTCTCATCATGACATATAAATTTTCTTACAACATCACAATTATCAATTCTGACACGACAATGATGGACATGACATCATGGTATCACATTATAGCATCATTCTATGCCTTTGTGACATCATAATGCCCTATGGTGACATGTGTTCACTTGTGACCTCGCAACACCCATTATGACATTACAATTTTCTTTTGTGACCTCATGATTGCCCACTGTGACATCACATTTGCCCTCTGTGATATCACCAGGACCATCGTGACATCACAGTGGCCAAACATGGTATCACAATGTTGTATGGTCACCCAATAATTCGATATTGTGACCTCATGCTGCCCAAATGGAACATCACCATTCCCCATGATAGGCAATCTACTCCCCAATTATGAGCTCATGTTGCCCATTTATAGCAGCATCATTAATCTTTTTGACATCACATTTCCCAATTGCAACATCACAGTGACATGTTTTGACATCATAGTTCCACACTATTTTATCACAATTCCCCTTTTTCACAGGGTAATGATTCACTTTCACCTCAAGGTGCCCTGTGTGACACTAGCTTGGCCTATTGTGACATCATCATTTCTGGTGTGATATCACAATTACCCTATTATGACCTTACAGTGGCCTCATTAGAGAAGCACAATCAAACTTTATGATACCACAATTCCCCACTGTGACAACATAGTTGCACATTTTGACATCACTGTACCAAATATGACATCAAAACATTCCATTGTGGAATCATCATTCCTCATTGTGGCTTCACACATCCTATTGTGGAATCACAGCACCCCATTGTGACAACATAGTTCTCTATATGACTTCAGAATTCGCCATCATGATATCATAATCATCCATTACAGCATGACCATAAACCCTTGTCAAAACACAGTTCTCGAGTGATAACATTAGATGCATCCTTGTGACAGAACAACACTCCACTTTGGCATCACAGCTCCCTACTGTGATACCTCTGTACTCCAGGATGCATGTTTTTCACTGTTACTTCACAATTCCCCATTATGATCTCACATTTTCCTCGTTATCATCTCAGTGTCCTTATTATGGTATCATGGCATTCGTTTATGCTGTCACTACGCCCCACTGTGACCTCCAAAGTCCCTATGGTGACATCAAATATCCCATTATGACATCAAAATTCTCTGCAGTGCCATCAGGAAACCCCCATTAGGATCTCACTCTTCCCCCATTCTGACTTTATAAAGCCACATCATTACCTCATAATTTCCATTTTGATCACATAATGCTCCAATAGTGCCCCATCACAACCTATGTTGACCTTAATTATGATTAGAAGATCTACGAAGGCACCGTATAAGCCTTCATACAGCTCCAGGCCCACAAAAAGTACTGGATTCAGAGTTCTAAGATTTATGTTTCAATTTTTATCTGCTAACAAATGAGTTTACTTGAATGTAACATTTGGTTTTTCAGGCAATTAAGAAATCTTTTGCAGTCTCTATATATTGAAAGAGTTGTAATTTTTTTATCTATTTCTTTTAATACTAGGTTACACACACAAAACCAGATGTAAGTTTGATATTTTTTCCTTTTCATTGCTTTCCTTTCTTTTACTACTCCTGCTGTGTCATCACCATGTCCTACTGTGACATCATAAAACCCTCTTGTGACCTCGTATACTGCCAATGTGACATCACAATTCACAAATAAGATCCCACAATTCTCATCATGACATGTAAATTATATTACAATGTCACAGTTGCCAATTTTGACACCACAGTGATGGATATGGCATCATGGTATCACATTTTGGCATCATGCTATGCCTTTGTGATATCATAATGCAGTATTATGACATGTGTTCCATTGTGACTTAACAACTCCCAGTATGACATTACAATTTTAATTTGAGATAGCATGATTGCCCACTGTGATATCACAATTGCCCACTGTGATATCACCAGTACAATTGTAACATCACAGTGACCCAGTATGATATCACAATATTGTATTGTCACACAATGATGCCATATTGTTACATCATGATGCCCAGTTGGATCATCACAATTCCCCATTTTAGCAAAACTACTCCTAAAATAAGAGCACAGGTTGCCTAATTATAACAGCACAGTTACCCTTTATGACATCACAATTCCCAACTGTGACATCACAGTGACTTGTTATGACATCATAGTTCCACATTATGGCATTACAGTACCCCGTTGTGACAGCACACTGCCCTATGTTGGCTTGATGATACACGCATCATGATTTTTCAATTCCCCATTATGACCAGAGAATTCCCTATGGATTTTACAGTTTTCTTTTGTGACATCACCACTGCCCAAATTGACACAAGTGCCCATTGTGACATCACAGTCCCCATTATTCCATCACAATTCCCCTTTTTCACAGGGTAATGATTCACTTTCACCTCAAGTTGCACTGTGGTGACACTAACTTGGCCCATTGTGACAGCACCATTTCCAGTGTGACACCACAATTACCATATTATGACCTCACATTGCCCTCATTAGAGAAGCACAATAAACCTTTATGATACCACAATTCACCCCTGTGACGACATAGATGCATATTATGACATCACTGTATGAAATATGGCCTCAAAATATCCCATTGTGACATCATTATGCCTTATTGTGACTTCACACATCCTATTCTGGTATCACACCTCCCCTTTGCGACATCATAGTTCTCCATATGACTTAAGAATTCCCCAACATGATATCATAATGATCCCTTACAACATCACAATAAACCCTAGTGTTAACACAGTTCTCCAGTGAAAGGAGTAGGTGCATGATTGTGACAGAACAACACTCCACTGTGACATCACACTACCCTATTTTGACAGCACTGTACCCCATGATGAGACACTTTTCACTGTTACTTCACAATTCCACATGGCGATCTCACATTGCCCTCGTTACCATATCAGTGTCCTCATTATGGTACCATGACATTCCTTTAGGCTCTCACAATGCCCCACTATAACCTCCAAATTCCCTATTGTGATATAAAATATCCCATCATGAAATCACAATTCTTTCCTGTGCCATCAGGATACACCAATTAGGGTCTCACTCTTCCCCCATTCAGACTTTATAAAGTGATAGGACTAGCTCATAATTTCCATTTTGATCACATAATGCTCCATTAGAGTCCCATCGCAACCTATGTTTACCTTAATTATGATTAGAACATTTACAAGGCACCCTTCTACACTTAATACAGATCCAAGCCCCAAAAAAGTACTGGATTCAGAGTTCTAAGATTTATGTTTCTAATTGTTTCTGCTAAAAAATGCCTTCACTTGAATGTAACATTTGCTTTTTCAGGCATTTGTGAACTCTTTTCCTGTCTCAATGTATTGGAAGAATTGTAATTCTTTTATCTATTTCTTTTAATACTAGGTTACACACACAAAACCAGATGTAAGTTTGATATTTTTTTCCTTTTCCTTCCTCTTCTTTCTTTTACTACTCCTCCTGTGACATCACCATGTCCTACTGTGACAGCATAACACCCTATTGTGACCTCATATACTGCCAATGTGACATCACAATTCACAATTAAGATCTCACAATTCTTATCATGACATTTAAATTATCTTACAATATCACAGTTGCCAATTTTGACACCACAATGTTGGATATGACATCATGGTATCACATTTTGGCATCATGCTATGCCTTTGTGACATCATAATGTACTATTATGACATGTGTTCTATTTTGACCTCGCAACTCCCAGTATGACATTACAATTTTCCTTTGAGATATCATGATTGCCCACTGTGATGTCACAATTGCCCACTGTGATATCACCAGTACAATTGTAACATCACTGTGACCCAGTATGATATCACAATATTGTATTGTCACACAATGATGCCATATTGTTACATCATGATGCCCAGTTGGATCATCACAATACCTCATTTTAGCAAAACTACTCCTAAAATAAGCGCACAGTTTGCCTAATTATAACAGCACAATTAACCTTTATGACATCAGAATTCCCAACTGTGACATCACAGTGACATATTATGACCCCATAGTTCCACATTATGGCATTATAATACCCAACTGTAACACCACCCTGCCCTATTTTGACATCATGATACCCAAATCAGGAATTGTCAATTCCAAATTATGACAGGCAATTCTGCATTGATGTTACAGTTTTCTCTTGTGAACTCATAACTGCCCAGTTTGACACAAGTGCCCATGATGATATCAAAATCCCCATTATAGCATCACAATTCCTTTTTTTTCACAGTATAATGATTCACTGTCACCGCAAGTTGCACTATGGGGACACTAAATTGGCCCTTTGTGATAACATCATTTCCAGTGTGACACCACAATTACCCTATTATAACCTCATATTGCCCTCATTAGAGCAGCACAATCAACATTTATTATAGCACAATTCCCCACTGTGATGACATAGATGCACATTATGACATCACTGTACCAAATATGGCCACAAAATATCGCATTGTGACATCATCATGCCTTATTGTGACTTCCCACATCCTATTGTGGTATCACACCACCCCATTGCGACATCATAGTTCTCCATATGACTTAAGAATACCTCTTTATGATGTCATAATGATCCATTACAACATCACAATAAACCGTAGTGATATCACAGTTCTCCAGCGAAAAGAGTAGATGCATGATTGTGACAGAAAAACACTCCACTGTGACATCACAGCACCCTATTGTGACACCACTGTACCCCATGACGAGACACTTTTCACTGTTACTTAACAATTCCCCATTATGATCTCACATTGCCCTGGTTATCATCTCAGTATCCCCATTATGGTACCGTTGCATTCCTTTATGCTATCATGATGTGCCAATGTGACCTTCAAATTCCCTATTGTGATATCAAATATCCCATTATGACATCACAATTCTCTGCTCTGCCATCAGGATATCCCCATTAGGATCTCACAATTCCCACATTCTGACTTTATAAAGCGACATCACTAGCTCATAATTTCCATTTTGATCACATAATGCCCCATTAGGGCCCCATCACAACCTATGTTTACCTTAATTATGATTAGTAGATCTACGAAGACTCCCTATAACTTCATCTAGCTCCCGGCCCACAAAAGGTAGTGGACTCAGAATTCTAAGATTTATGTTTCAATTTGTTTCTGCTAACAAATGAGTTTATTTGAATGTAACATTTGCTTTTTCAGGCATTCAAGAAATATTTTCCAGTCTCAAGATAGTGGAAAAATTGTAATTTTTTTCATCGATTTCTTTCAATACTAGGCTCACACACACAAAAAACAAGATGCCAGTTTGATATTTCATTCCTTTTCCTTCCTTTCTTTTCCTTTTCCTGCTGTGACATCACCATGTCCTACTGTGACATTATAGCGCCCTATTGTGACCACATATACTGCCAATGTTACATCACAATTCACAATTCAGATCTCACAATTCTCATCATGACATTTAAATTATCTTACAACATCATAATTGACAATTGTGACATCACAATATTGCATATGACATCATGGTATCACATTATAACATCATGCTATGCATTTGTGTTACCATAATGCCCTATTTTGACATGTGTTCTGTTTTAACATCGCAATTCACATTGTGACATTAAAATTTCCTTTGTGACATCATCATTGCCCACAGTGACATCACCATTGCCCACTGTGATATCACCAGGACCATTGTGACATCACAGTGACCCAGTATGATATCACAATGTTGTATTGTCACCCCATAATGCCATATTGTTACATCATGATGCCCAGTTCGAACATCACCATTCCCTATTTTAGCAAAACTACTCCAAAATTATGAGCACATGTTGCCTAATTAAAACAGCACCATTAACCTTTATGACATCACAATTGCCAATTGTGACATCACAGTTACATGTTATGACAGCATAGTTCCATATTATGGCATTACAATACCCCATTGTAACACCACATGGCCCTATTTTTACATCATGATACCCACATCAGGAATTGTCAATTCCCCATTATGAACAGACATCTGCATTGATGTTACAGTTTTCTCTTGTGACCTCATACCTGCCCAGTGTGACACAAGTGCCCATAATGCTATCAAAGTCCCCATTATAGCAGCACAATTCCTTTCTTTTTCACAGTATAATGATTCACTGTCACCTCATGTTGCACTGTGGTGACACTAACTGGGCCCATTGTGACAGCATCATTTCCAGTGTGACACCACAATTACGCTATTATGACCTCACATTGCCCTCATTAGAGCAGCACAATCAACTTTTATGATACCACAATTCCTCACTATGATGACATAGATGCATATTACGACATCAGTGTACCAAATATGGACCCTAAATATCCCATTGTGACATCATCATGCCTAATTGTGACTTCACAAATCCTATTGTGGTATCACAGCACCCCATTGCGACATCATAGTTCTCCATATGACTTAACTATTCCCCATCATGATGTCATAATGATCCGATACAACATCACAATAAAACCTAGTGATATCACAGTTCTCCAGCGAACAGAGTAGATGCATGATTGTGAGAGAAAAACACTCCACTGTGACATCACAGCACCCTATTGTGACACCACTGTACGCTATGATGAGACACTTTTCACTGTTACTTCACAATTCCCCATGGTGATCTCACATTGCCCTCGTTATCATATCAGTTACCTCATTATGGTACCACGCTATTCTTTATGCTTTCAATATGCCCCACTGTGACCTCCAAAATCCCTACTGTGATATAAAATATCCCATTATGACATCAAAATTCTCTGCAGTGCCATCAGGAAAACCCATTTGGATCTCACTCTTCCCCCATTCTGACTTTATAAAGCAACATCACTAGCTCATAATTTCCATTTTGATCACATAAGGCTCCATTAGGGCCCCATCACAACCGATGTTTACCTTAATTATGATTAGAAGATCTTCCAAGGCACTCTTCTACACTTCATACAGCTCCAAGCCCCAAAAAAGTACTGGATTCAGAGTTCTAAGATTTATGTTTCAAATTGTTTCTGCTAAAAAATGCCTTCACTTGAATGTAACATTTGCTTTTTCAGGCATTTGAGAACTCTTTTCCAGTCTCAATATATTGGAAGAATTGTAATTATTTTATCTGTTTCATTTAATACTAGGTTACACAAACAAAACCAGAGGTAAGTTTGATATTTTTTTCCTTTTCCTTCCTTTGCTTTCTTTTACTACTCCTGCGGTGACATCACCATGTCCTACTGTGACATCATAACACACTATTGTGACCACGTATACTGCCAATGTGACATCAAAATTCACAATTAAGATCTCACAATTCTCATCATGACATTTAAATTATCTTACAATATCACAATTGCCAATTGTGACACCACAATGATGGATATGACATCATGGTATCACATTTTGGCATCATGCTATGCCTTTGTGACATCATAATGCACTTTTATGACATGTGTTCTATTGGGACCTCGCAACTCCCAGTATGACATTCCAATTTTCATTTCAGATATCATGATTGCCCACTGTGATATCACAATTGCCCACTGTGATATCACCAGTACGATTGTAACAACACACTGACCCAGTATGATATCACAATGTTGTATTGTCACCCAATAATGCCATATTGTTACCTAATGATGCGCAGTTGGAACATCACAATTCCCTATTTTAGCAAAACTACTCCTAAATTATGAGCACATGTGGCCTAATTATAACAGCACAGTTAACCTTTATGACATCACAATTGCCAACTGTGACATCACAGTGACATGTTATGACATCAAAGTTCAACGTTATGGCATTACAGTACCCCGTTGTGACAGCACACTGCCCTATGTTGACTTGATGATACCCTCATCATGACTTGTCAATTCCGCATTTTGACCAGAGAATTCTCTATGGATAATACAGTTTTGTTTTGTGACATCATAACAGCCCAAAGTGACACAAGTGCCCATTGTGACATCACAGTCCCCATTATTCCATCACAATTCCCCTTTTTCACAGGGTAATGATTCACTTTCACCTCAAGGTGCCCTGTGGTGACACTAGCTTGGCCCATTGTGACATCATCATTTCCGGTGTGACAGCACAATTACACTATTATGACCTCACAGTGCCCTCATTAGAGCAGCACAATCAACCTTTATGATACCACAATTCCCCACTGTGACAATATAGTTGCATATTATTACATCACTGTACCAAATATGGCATCAAAATATTCCATTGTGGAATCATCATGCCTCATTGTGACTTCACACATCCTACTGTGGAATCACAGCACCTCATTGTGACATCATAGTTCTCCATATGACTTCAGAATTCCCCATCATGATATAATAGTCATCCATTACAGCATGATCATAAACCCTTGTCAAAACACAGTTCTCGTGTGATAAGAGTAGATGCATCCCTGTGACACAACAACAATCCGCAGTGATATCACAGCTCCCTATTGCGATACCACTGTACCCCAGGATGCATGTTTTTCACGGTTACTTCACAATTCCCCATTATGATCTCACATTGTCCTCGTTATCATCTCAGTGTCCTCATTATTGTATCATGGCATTAATTATGCTGTCACTATGCCCCACTATGACCTCCAAAGTCCCTATTGTGACATCAAATATCCCATTATGACATCAAAATTCTCTGCAGTGCCATCAGGAAGCCCCCATTAGGATCTCACTATTGCCCCATTCCGACCTTATAAAGCCACATCATTACCTCATAATTTCCATTTTCATCACATAATGCTCCAATAGTGCCCCATAACCACCTATGTTTACCTTAATTATTTTTAGAAGATCTACGAAGGCACCCTATTACCCTGCATGCGGCTTCAGGCCCACAAAAAGTACTGGATTCAGAGTACTAAGATTTATGTTTCAATTTGATTCTGCTAACAAATGAGTTTACTTGAATGTAACATTTCTTTTCCGGCATTTAAGAAATCTTTTCCAGTCTCAAGATACTGGAAAAATTGTAATTTTTTTAATCTATTTCTTTTAATACTAGGCTCACACACAAAATAAACCAGATGCCAGTTTGATATTTCTTTCCTTTTCCTTCCTTTATTTTCCTTTTCCTGCTGTGACATCGCCATGTCCTACTGTGACATGATACCGCCCTATTGTGACCTCATATACTGCCAATGTGACATCACAATTCACAATTCAGATCTCACAATACTCATCATGAAATTTAAATTATGTTACAACATCACAGTTGATAATTGTGACCTCACAATGATGGATATGACATCATGGTATCACATTATAACATCATGCTATACATTTGTGTCATCATAATGACCTATTTTGACATGTGTTCTTTTTTAACCTCGCAATTCACATTATGACATTAAAATTTCCTTTGTGACATCATGATTTCCCACTGTGACATCACAATTGCCCACTGTGATATCACCAGTTCCATTGTGACATCACAATGCCCCACTGTGATATCACAATTCTGTATTGTCACCCAAGAATGCCATATAGTTACCGCATGATGCCCAGTGGGAATATCACAATTGCATATTATAGCGAAACAACTCTCTGATAATCAGCTCCTGTTCTATACTTGTTCTCCTGTTGTGCTCCTTTTCTATAGCAGCACAATAAACCTTTATGACATCACAATTCCCAATGGTGAAATCACAGTGACATGTTATGACAGCATAGTACCACATTATGGCATTACATTACCCCATTGTAACACCACCCTGCCCTATTTTGACATCATGATACCCACATCAGGAATTGTCAATTCCCCATTATGAACAGACAATTCTGCATTGATGTTACAGTTTTCTCTTGTGACCTCAAAAGTGCCCAGTGTGACACAAGTGCCCATGATGACATCAAAGTCCCCATTATAGCATCACAATTCCTATTTTTTCACAGTATAATGATTCACTATCAAGTCAAGTTGCACTGTGGTGACACTAACTTGGCCCGTTGTGACAGCATCATTCCAAGTGTGACACCACAATTACGGTATTATGACCTCACATTGCCCTCATTAGAGCAGCGCAGTCACCCTTTATGACAACAGAATACCCCACTGTGACGACATAGATTCATATTTTCATATCACTGTACCAAATATGGCCTCAAGATATCCCATTGTGACATCATCATGCCTTATTTTGACTTCAAATATCCTATTGTGGTATCAAACCACCCCATTGCGACATCATAGTTCTCCATATGACGGAAGAATTCCCCATCATGATGTCATAATGATCCATTAAAACATCACAATATACCCTAGTGATCTCACAGTTCTCCAGTGAAAAGAGTTGATGCATTATTGTGACAGAACAAAACTCCACCTTGACATCACAGCACCCTATTGTGACACCACTGTACCCCATGATGAGACACTTTTCAATGTTACTTCACAATTCCCCATGGTGATCTCACATTGCCCTCGTTACCATATCAGTGTCCTCATTATGGTACCATGCCATTCCTTTCTGTTGTAAGTATGCCCCACTCTGACCTCCAAATTCCCTATTGTGATATAAAATATCCCAACATTACATCACAATTCTCTCCTGTACCATCAGAATACCACCATTAGGATCTAACTCCTCCCCAATTCTGACTTCATAAACTGACGTCACTAGCTCAGAATTTGCATTTTGATCACATAATGCTCCATTAGGGCCCCATCACAACCTATGTTTACCTGAATTGTGATTAGAAGATATTCCAAGGCACGCTTATACACTTCATTCAGGTCCAAACCCCAAAAAAGTACTGGATTCAGCGTTCTAAGATTTATGTTTCAAATTGTTTCTGCTAAAAAATGCCTTCACTTGAATGTAACATTTGCTTTTTCAGGCATTTGAGAACTCTTTTCCAGTCTCAATATATTGGAAGAATTGTAATTTTTTAATCTATTTCTTTTAATACTAGGTTACACACACAAAACCAGAGGTAAGTTTGAAATTTTTTTCCTTTTCCTTCATTTCCATTCTTTTAATACTCCTGCTGTGACATCACCATATCCTTTGGTGACATCATCACACATATTGTGACCATGTATACTGCAAATGTGACATCACAATTCACAATTAATATCTCACAATTCTCATCATGACATTTAAATTATCTTACAACATCGCAATTGACAATTGTGACCTCAGAATAATGGATATGACATCATGGTATGACATTATAACATCATGCTATGCATTTGTGTTATCATAATGCCCTATTGTGACATGTGTTCTTTTTTTTACCTCGCAATTCACATTATGACATTAAAATTTCCTTTGTGACATCATGATTGCCACTGTGACATCACAATTGCCCACTCTGATATCACCAGGTCCATTGTGACATCACAGTGCCCCACTATGATATCACAATTCTGTATTGTCACCGAAGAACGCCATATTGTTACCTCATGATGCCCAGTGGGAACATCACAATTGCATATTATAGCGAAACAACTCCCTGATTCTGAGCTCCTGTTGTATAATTATAGCAGCACTATTAACCTTTATGACATCACAGTTCCCAATTGTAAAATCACAGTGACATGTTATGACAGCATAGTTCCACATTATGGCATTACAATACCCCATTGTAACACTATCCTGCCTTATTTGGACATCATGATACCCACATCAGGAATTGTCAATACCCCATTATGAACAGACAATTCTGCATTGATGTTACAGTTTTCTCTTGTGACATCGTAACTGCCCAGTGTGACACAAGTGCCCATGATGACATCAAAGTCCCCATTATAGCATCACAATTCCTTTTATTTTCACAGTGTAATGATTCACTGTCACCTCAAGTTGCACTGTGGTGACACTAACTTGGCCCAGTGTGACAGCATCATTTCCGGTGTGACACCACTATTACCTTATTACGATCACACATTGCCCTCATTAGAGCAGCATAATCAACTTTTATGGTACCACAATCCCCCACTGTGACGACATAGATGCATATTATGACATCACTGTACCAACTATGGCCTCAAAATATCCGTTTGTGACATCATCATGCCTTATTGTGACATCACACATCCTATTGTGGTATCACACCACCCCATTGCGACATCATAGCTCTCCATATGATTTAAAAATTCCCCATCATGATATCATAATGATCCATTACAACATCACAATAAACCCTAGTGATATCACAGTTCTCCTGTGAAAAGAGTAGATGCATGATTGTGACAGAACATCACTCCACTGTGATATCACAGCACCCTATTGTGACACCACTGTATCCCATGATGAGACACTTTTCACTGTTACTTCACAATTCCCCATGGTGATATCACATTACCCTAGTTACCAGGTCAGTGTCCTCATTATGGTACCATGCCATTCCTTTGTGCTGTAACTATGCCCCACTGTGACCTCCAAATTCCCTATTGTGATATAAAATATCCCATCATGACATCACAATTCTGTCCTGTGCCATCAGGATACCCCCATTAGGATCTCACTCTTCCCCCATTCTGACTATATAAAGCGATGTCAATAGCTCATAATTTCCATTTTGATCACATAATGCTCCATTAGGGTCCCATCACAACCTATGTTTACCTTAATTGTGATTAGAAAATCTTCCAAGGCAGCCTTCTACACTTCATACAGCTCCAAGCCCCCAAAAAGTACGGGATTCAGAGTTCTAAGATTTATGTTTCAAATTGTTTCTGCTAAAAAATTCCTTCACTTGAATGTAACATTTGCTTTTTCAGGCATTTGAGAACTCTTTTCCAGTCTCAATATATTGGAGAATTGTAATTTTTTAATTTGTTTCTTTTAATACTAGGTTACACACACAAAACCTGATGTGAGTTTGATGTTTTTTCTTTTTCCTTCGTTTCCTTTCTTTTACTACTCTGCTGTGACATCACCATGTCCTACTGTGACATTATAACACCCTATTGTGACCTCATATACTTCCAATGTGACATCACAATTCACAACTAAGATCTCACAATTCTCATCATGACATTTTAATTATCTTACAATATCACAAATGCCAATTGTGACACCACAATGATGGATATAACATCATGGTGTCACATTTTGGCATCATGCTATGCCTTTGTGACATCATAATGCACTATTATGACATGTGCTCTGTTGTGACCTCGCAACTTCCAGTATGACATTACAATTTTTCTTTGATATCATGATTTCCCACTGTGATGTCACAATTGCACACTGTGATAACACCAGTAAAATTGTAACATCACAGTGACCCAGTATGATATCACAATGTTGTATTGTCACCCATTAATGCCATATTGTTACCACATGGTGCCGAGTTGGAACATCACAATTCCCTATTTTAGCAAAACTACTCCTAAATTATGAGCACATGTTGCCTAACTGCAAGAGTACAATTAACCTTTATGACATCACAATTCCCAGCTGTGACATCACAGTGATATACTACCACATCATAGTTCCTCATTATGGCATTACAGTACCCTGTTGTGACAGCACAACTCACTGTGTTGACTTGATGATATCCAAATCATGACTTGTCAATTCCCCATTATGACCAGAGAATTCTCTATGGATGTTACAGTTTTCTTTTGTGACATCATAACTGCCCAAAGTGACACAAGTGCCCATTGTGACATCACAGTCCCCATTATTCCATCACAATTCCCCTTTTTCACAGGGTAATGATTCACTTTCAACTCACGGTGCCCTGTGGTGACACTAGCTTGGCCCATTGTGACATCATCATTTCCGGTGTGACATCACAATTACCCTATTATGACCTCACAGTGCCCTCATTAGAGCAGCACAATCAACCTTTATGATACCAGAATTCCCCACTGTGACAACATAGTTGCACATTATTACATCACTGTACCAAATATGGCATCAAAATATTCCATTGTGTAATCATAATGCCTCATTGTGACTTCTGACATCCTATTGTGCAATCACAGCACCCCATTGTGATATCATAGTTCTCCATATGACTTCAGACTTCCCCATCATGATATCATAATCATCCATTACAGCATGACCGTAAACCCTTGTCAAAACACAGTTCTCCAGTGATAACACTAGATGCATCCTTGTGACAGAACAACACTCCACTGTGACATCACAGCTCCCTATTGTGAAACCACTGTACCCCCGGATGCATGTTTTACACTGTTACTTCACAATTCCCCATTATGATCTCACATTGGCCTCATTATCATCTAGGTATCCTCATTATGGTATCATGGCATTCCTTTATGCTGTCACTATGCCCCACTGTCACCTCCAAAGTCCTTATTGTGACATCAAGTATCCCATTGTGACATCAAAATTCTCTGCAGTACCATCAGGAAACCCCTATTAGGATCTCACTCTTCCCCCATTCTGACTTTATAAAGCCACATCATTAGCACACAATTTCCCTTTTGATCACATAATGCTCCAATAGTGCCCCATCACAACCTATGTTTACCTTAATTAGGATTAGAAGATCTACGAAGGCACACTATAACCCTTCATGCAGCTCCAGGCCCACAAAAAGTACTGCACTCAGAGTTCTAAGATTTATGTTTCAATTTATTTCTGCTAACAAATGAGTTTACTTCAATGTAACATTTGCTTTTTCAGGCAATTAAGAAATCTTTTCCAGTCTCAATATAGTGGAAAAATTGTAATTTTTTTAAACTATTTCTTTTAATACTAGGCTCACACACAAAAAAAACCAGATGCCAGTTTGTTATTTCTTTCCTTTTCCTTCCTTTCTTTTCCTTTTCCTGCAGTGACATCGCCATGTCCTACTGTGTGATGATAACGCCCTATTGTGACCTCATATACTGCAAATGTGACATCACAATTCACAATTCAGATCTCACAATTCTCATCATGACATTTAAAATATCTTACAACATCACAATTGACAATTGTGACATCACAATGATTGATATGACATCATGGTAACACATTATAACATCATGCTATGCATTTGTGTCATCCTTATGCCCTATTGTGCCATGTGTTCTTTTTTAACCTCGCCATTCATATTATGACATTAAAATTTCTTTTGTGACATCATGATTGCCCACTGTGACATCACAATTGCCCACTGTGATATCACCAGGAACATTGTGACATCACAGTGCCCCACTATGATATCACAATTATGCATTGTCACCCAAGAATGCCATTTTGTTACCTCATGATGCCCAGTGGGAACATCACAGTTACCTATTATAGCGAAACAACTCCCTGATTATGAGCTCCTGTTCTATAATTATAGCAGCACAATTAACCTTTATGACATCACAATTCCCAATTGTGACATCACAGTGACATGTTATGACAGCATAGTTCCACATTATGGCATTACAATACGGCATTGTATCACCACCATTCCCTATTTTGACATCATGATACCCACATCAGGAATTGTCAATTCCGCATTATGAGCAGACAATTCTGCATTGATGTTACAGTTTTCTCTTGTGACCCCTTAAATGCCCAGTGTGACACAAGTGCACATGATGACATCAAAGTCCCCATATAGCATCACAATTCCTTTTTTTTCACAGTGTAATGATTCACTGTCACCTCAAGTTGCACTGTAGTGACACTATCTTGGCCCATTGTGACAGGATCATTTCCAGTGTGACACCACAATTACCGTATTATGACCTCACATTACCCTCATTAGAGCAGCAAAATCAACATTTATGATGCCACAATTCCCCACTGTAACGACATAGATGCATACTATCACATCACTGTACCAAATATGGCCACAAAATATCCCACTGTGACATCACCATGCCTTATTGTGACTTCACACTTCTTATTGTGGTATCACACCACCCCATTGGGACATCATAGTTCTCCATATGACTTAAGAATTCCCCGTCATGATGTCATAATGATCCATTACAACATCACGAAAAACCCTAGTGATATCACAGTTCTCCAGTGAAAGGTGTAGATGCATGATTGACACAGGACAACACTCCACTGTGACATCACAGCACCCTATTGTGACACCACTGTACCCCATTATGAGACACTTTTCACTGATACTTCACAATTCCCCATGGTGATCTCACCCTGCCCTCGTTACCATATCAGTGTCCTCATTATGGTACCATGCCATTCCTTTATGCTGTCACTATGACCCTCTGAGACCTCCAAATTCCATATTGTGATATAAAATATCCCATCATGACATCACAATTCTCTCCTGTGCCATCAGGATACCCCCATTAGGATCTCACTCTTCCCCCATTCTGACTTTATAAAGCGACGTCACTAGCTCATAATTTCCAATTTGATCACATAATGCTCCATTAGGGCCCCATTACAATGTTTGATAACCTTAATTATGATTAAAAGATCTTCCAAGGCACCCTTCTACAGTTCATACAGCTCCAAGCCCCAAAAAAAGTACTGGATTCAGAGTACTAAGATTTATGTTTCAAATTGCTTCTGCGAAAAAATGCCTTCACTTGAATGAAACATTTTCTTTTTCAGGCATTTGAGAACTCTTTTCCAGTGTCAATATATTGGAAGAACTGTAATTTTTTTATCTGTTTCTTTTAATACTAGGTTACACGCACAAAACCAGATGTACGTTTGATATTTTTTTACTTTTCCTTGCTTTCCTATCTTTTACTACTCCAGTTGTGACATCACCATGTCCTGCTGTGACATCATAACACCCTATTGTGTCCTCGTGTATTGCCAATGTGACATCACAATGCACAATTAAGATATCCCAATTCTCATCATGACATTTAAATTATCTTACAATATCACAATTGCCAATTGTGACACCACAATAATGGACATGACATCATGGTATCACATTTTGGCGTCATGCTATGCCTTTGTGACATCATAATGCACTATTATTACATGTGTTCTATTGTGACCTTGCAACTCCCAGTATGACATTACAATTTTCCTTTGAGATACCATGATTTCCCACTGTGATATCACAATTGCACACTGTGATATCACCAGTCCAATTGTAACATCACAGTGACCCAATATGATATCACAATATTGTATTGTCACCCAATAATGCCATATTGTTACCTCATGATGCCCAGTTGGAACATCACAATTCCATATTTTAGCAAAACTACTCATTTATGAGCACATGTTGCCTAATTATAACAGCACAGTTAACCTGTATGACATCACAATTCCCAACTGTGACATCACAGTGACATGTTAATGCATCATAATTCCACATTATGGCATTACATTACCCCGCTGTGACAGCACACTGACCTATGTTGACTTGATGATACCCTCATCATGACTTGTCAATTCCCCATTATGACCAGAGAATTCTCTATGGATGTTACAGTTTTCTTTTGTGACATCATAACTGTACAAAGTGAAAGAAGTGCCCATTGTGACATCTCAGTCCCCATTATTCCATCACAATTCCCCTTTTTCACAGGGTAATGATTCACTTTCACCTCAAGGTGCCCTGTGGTGACACTATCTTGGCCCATTGTGACATCATCATTTCTGGTGTGACATCACAAATACCCTAATATGACCTCACAGTGCCCTCATTAGAGCAGCACAATCATCCTTCATGATACCACAATTTCCCACTGTGACAACAGAGTTGCACATTATTACATCACTGTACCAAATAGGGCATCAAAGTATTCCATTGTGGAATCACCAAGCCTCGTTTTGACTTCAAACATCCTATTGTGGAATCACAGCACCGCATTGTGACATCATAGTTCTCCATATGACTTCAGAATTCCCCATCATGATATCATAATCATCCATTACAGCATGACCATAAACCCTTGTCAAAACACAGTTCTCCAGTTATAACAGTAGATGCATCCTTGTGACAGAACAACACTCCACTGTGACATCACAGCTCCCTATTGTGATACCACTGTACCCCAGGATGCATGTTTTTGACTGTTACCTCACAATTCCCCATTATGATCTCATAATGGCCTCGTAATCATCTCAGTGTCCTCCTTGTGGTATCATGGCATTCCTTTATGCTGTCACTATGCCCCACTATGACGTTCAAAGTCGCTCTTGTGACATCAGATATCCCATTATGACATCCAAATTCTCTGCAGTGCCATCAGGAAACCCCCATTAGGATCTCACTCTTCCCCAATTTTGACTTTATAAAGCCACATCATTAGCACATAATTTCCATTTTGATCACATAATGCTCCTATACTGCCCCATCACCACCTATGTTTACCTTAACTATGATTAGAAGATCTAGGAAACCCTATAACCCTTCATGCAGTTCTAAGCCCACAAAAAGTACTGGATTCAGAGTTCTAAGATTTATGTTTCAATTTGTTTCTGCTAACAAATGAGTTTACTTGAATGTAACATTTGCTTTTTCAGGCAATTAAGAAATCTTTTCCAGTCTCAAGATAGTGGAAAAATTGTAATTTTTTTATCTATTTCTTTTAATACTAGGCTCACAAACACAAAAAAACCAGATGCCAGTTTGATATTTCTCTCGTTTTCCTTCCTTTCTTTTCTATTCCTGCTGTTACATCACCAGGTCTTACTGTGACATGATAACGCCTTATTATGACCTCATATACAGCCAATGTGACATCACAATTCACAATTGAGATCTCACAATTCTAATCATGATATTTAAATTATCTTACAACATCACAATTGACAATTGTGACATCACAATGAGGGATATGACATCATGGTATCACATTATAACATCATGCTAAGCATTTGTATCATCATAATGAACTATTGTGACATGTGTTCTGTTTTAACCTCGCAATTCACATTATGACATTAAAATTTCCTTTGTGACATCATGATTGCCCACAGTGACATCCCAATTGCCCACTGTGATATCACCAGGACCATTGTGACATCACAGTGCCCGACAATGATATCACAACTCTGTATTGTCATCCAAGAATGCCTTATTGTTACCTAATGAATCCCATTGGGAACATCACAATTGCATATTATACCGAAACAACTCCCTGATTATGAGCTCCTATTCTATATTTATAGCAGCACAATTAACCTTTATGACATCACAATTCCCAATTGTGACATCACAGTGACATGTTATGACAGCATAGTTCCACATTATGGCATTACAATACCCCATTGTAACACAACCCTGCCCTATTTTGACATCATGATACCCACATCAGGAATTGTCAATTACCCATTATGAACAGACAATTCTGCACTGATGTTACCGTTTTCTCTTGTGACCTCATAATGGCCCAGTGTTACACAAGTGCCCATGATGACAACAATGTCCCCATTATAGCAACATAACTCCTTTTTTCACAGTATAATTATTCACTGTCTCCTCAAGTTGCACTGCGGTGACAATAACTGGGCCCATTGTGACAGCATCATTTCTAGTGTGACACCTCAATTACCGTACTATGACCTCACATTGCCCTCATTAGAGCAGCACAATCAACATGTATGATGCCACAATTCCCCACGCTGACGACATAGATGCATATTATGACATCACTGTACCAAATATGGCCTCCAAATATCACGTTGTCATATCATCATGCCTTATTGTGACTTCACACATCCTATTGTGGTATCACACCACCCCATTGCGACATCATAGTTCTCCATATGGCTTAAGAATTGCCCATCATGATGTCATAAGGATGCATTACAACATCACAGTAAACCCTAGTGATATCACAGTTCTCCAGTGAAAAGTGTAGATGCATGATTGTGAGAGAAAAACTCTCCACTGTGACATCACAGCACCCTATTGTGACACCACTGTACCACATGATGAGACACTTTTCACTGTTACTTCACAATTCCCCATGGTGATCTCACATTGCCCTCGTTACCATATCAGTGTCCTCATTATGGTACCATGCCATTCCTTTATGCTGTCACTATGCCCCACTCTGACCTCCTAATTCCCTATTGTGATAT
>PVJX010029219.1:0-23123 GCA_004027295.1 Dolichotis patagonum
CCTGAGCCCCATCAGTCTTCAGTAACAGGTCAGTCAGCAATGAATCCGGTGGTGATGGAATCTCCTGTGAGGGCAAGGAGTTAGGAGGATGGCTTACCCGCTCTCTGGCTAGGACAGTCATTCTTCCAATGGCCCTTGAGATTGCCAAGGGGCAAGGCCCCAGAGGAATGCCTCTCTTGCCCACTGTCCTTTTGTTGCACTAGAAGCATGGTCCAGGAGGGGCTCAGGCAGCTCCACCCTGTCTCAGTTTACCTGTCTCAGAGCTCCAAGTGTCACTGCTAAAAGATCAGATTGTTATTTTGATTTTGATTTTTATCTCTGTTGTTGAAAACATGAAAAGCCACATTAAGAAGGTCTCCCTGTGGGGTTTGAGGGCCAAGTTTAGCCTTTTGTCTTGGGATCTGGTCTCCAGAGGAAGGTATCTGTCCCCTCCACAGTCACAAGACATCTGGTTTTTATCTTGGGTAGATGTACAGCTTTAAGTCTAAAGGAGACAAAGGCAATCAGTCAAGTATGCAGGAGTCAAATAACAGAATCAACAGGGTATTTATGAGTATAATTTTAGTAATGGCTTCCCATAAGGAGGATAAGGATAAGGTCCAGAGAATTTTAGAAATTGACATGCCATTTACTTGTCATACACACATTTAAGCTTTACAATGGTATAAGTACCTCCTGTGCTGTTAGAATGTCTAATGCCATCTGATTTTTGTAGGATGGCCTGTCTTATTAATTTTACCTTTTTATTTAGGAAAGAGAGAGATCAGCAGCAGTGTCATATAACCTTTTTCTGGAAAATATCTGGTGGATCCCAGCAAAAGGAATTTATAATTATCTCTTAATTTTAGTTGTTAAACATCTATAAGATTGATAACAGTACAGTGCAATAGAGGCAGTAAGCTTAACATAGAACATTATTTTGTATTAACCATGGGTGTTTTAACATTTGAGCATTGAAGAAATTTGTGATAATGTTTGGACTGTTTACTATTTAAGCATAACATATATTATTTGACTGGTGACCTTGTGTTGCTCTGACCTGAATCTCCTGGCTGGAGCACAGGGAAAATGCAGACATCTGATTCTGAAAGAAAACACTTGTCATCATTTACATTTGAAGGCATAAATATACCATCAGATCAGCAACAATAAATTGTCTCAGCCATATGAACTTTAATTGGAGTGTTTCCCATAAGGTTACAGAGACCATCGGGGCCTTTGATTGACAAATAAGAGCTGGTTTTAAAATTATCAGGTGGCCACTTTCTTATTTATCAATTGAAGTCCTGTCCAGTGTCTCCTCACCCAAGGGATTCTGTTTAACCAATTTTAACATATTAATCAGCTGGCAACCAAAGTAGAAGTATGTTTTTTAATTGTATAACCTAAATAAACCTTGATCAAATGATCTGAAAATGCAAAAGGAGGAAAAAATTATTGAGCTCAAATAAAAAGGAACAGCTGTTTACAGAGCAGATTTAAAAGTGTACTGAAATATATTTGGCCAGTTTGACTAGTGTGAGCCTTTTGTAGATTAGTTAATAGAGATATTTTGAAATAAGAATGGCAGAAAAATAACCTAATTTAGGGCTGACTTTCTTAGGGGGATGGGAACCATTTAGGGTATTAATCCTCAGGATATGGGTGCATTTGCATGGTCCTTTGTCTTGAGGTCTGGTCCACAGCAGGAGACGTCAGCCTCCCTAGGCAGTTAGAGAGCTGTGGCAAGGAGGAGGAAGGCTTTTATAGTTAGCCAGAAATATTTGAGCTGCCATACATGATTTAATGAGAGAAGAGCACATCCTTAGGGTAAGAAATGCCTTTATATATGGGATTTTTGCCTGTTTGTCAGCCATGTAGCAGAACTCAAAAAGCTTTCTAAGAATTTTAGGCCTAGGGTGCCAAGGTAACCAGGAACCCCAGGAGTGTGTTTTTGGGGGACAGGAAAAAGTGTTCCCCATTGTCCAATCAAAAGGGAGCCAAAAGAACAATTTTGCCTCAGTATATGAGAGATTTACTCTCCTCCCAAGGAACATGAAAATTGTCCAGATCACACTTATCAAAAGAAGATCGTCACTTAATTTTGGAAGTGTGATTTAAAAACCGGTCCCAGCTCGATACCTTTAGTCGTCACCAATGGTACGAGTGGGGATCCCAGAGGATCAGAGCAATGGTCCTGCCTCAGACTGCCCAAGGAACGTGAGAACTATTAACTTAGCCTCTGGACGGAATGGGCAGTCTGTGTGGGGCCGCCCACTTCAACAGAATACCGCAGAAAGACGGAATTTGGCTCACCCGTGGTAGGTGAAAGAAGCCGGTGTTGTTGGTAAAGGCGGGGACAGGCTAGCTCGGTCGGGTCCGGTCCTTGGGTAGCAGGGGAGCTCAAAACTGGGGTGGGGGGGGGATCCCAGGAGCTACACGCACTGCCACTTGGTCAGGGAACCATATGTTAGGATTTTCCGTGCGGTGAAACAGCAAACTATGAGATAAAAGAGACCTTTATTTCCAAGGATGTGGAGAGAAGTCCAGGACCACTGACAACCTGGCCTTCTCTAACCTGCACGTGCAGGTTAGGGTACTCATATAACCTCTGACCTGGGTGGCGCCCAGGGCGGGGACAGGTAATGCACAGGTTACTGATTGGGGATACTTTCTAGCCATTGGAAAAGGTGACTACGGTTTGGTGCCGCCCCTTGGTTCTGCCTCCCACCACAGCTTTCCGGGGCACAACTCTTTCACTTCACTTTACCTTCAATTTCACTCCATGTGTACAGCCCAGAGCACATTTAAAGGAAGGTGAAAGGTAGTTTCCTGTCAGGATCGGGATTTCTCCATGTAACACTTAGCACCGATGCTCTGATTCTATTTCTTTCCTTACCTCGGAAGTCGCAGTTCATTTTTAACAAGAGAACACAATGTCACTTTGCAGGACTTAAATCATCACTTGTGTCAAATAAGATTCTCTATGTTCATCTGGCTCAGGTCTTGGTAAAGCTCAGAGAACCTGGTAATGTTCTGGATGGAAGCTGAATCCACAGTCAGGGGTGGACAGTGTGAGTCCAGCCACAGCCCTCACTTCAGGACCCACAGAGCCTACTCCTCACAGCCCAGAGGTGTGCAGGCCCTTCAGAGGGAGCCCAGAGGCACTCCCGTGGATCATATTGCCCAGGAGCCAGCCCTTCCAGGTCCCAACACAGGACCCTGCAGGAGAACAGCTGCACGGACACCCTGGAGGATTTCAGCTCCTGAGACCCAGGGTTCTTCTCACTCCTAATCCTCCACTCCTTCCCTCTATGGAAGTGGAGTAATAATGGGCCCCGTGTGTCTTTCATTATATCTTCTTCATGCATGTTAGGCTAATGACATTTTATAACTATAAATCTGAGAATAAATAACAAATTTATTTAAATGATTTAGATATCAATAATTTTACTAATGAAAAGTTCAGAAGTCCATTAGTTGTGAGTATATACCCTTAAACCCAGTCACCAATATAATGTTATTATCATTTTTCTGTATTCAAAAGGGATTCCAAACAGTTTTAGCTGTCCTTCTCCATTTCTGCCTTTCCCATTCATAACTCAATCAAAACAAGTAAAAATGCATTTGTAACTTTATGGATTTGTCATAAATTTCTAAAAAATTTTCTTAAGCTTCAAGGAATAGAGAGTTCTTCAATCTAAATTCACTGATTAGCAAAAAATAATTTCAGTTGTATGCATTTACCCTACTGTGGTTATTTAGAAGGTATAGGCAATACACATATCAATGAGAATGTGGAAACACTAGAGGCCTCAAAAACAATGATGAGATCTTGAGATGTAACAAGTACTGTATAAATAATTTAGGGTCTTTTGAAATTAATACAATGAACTCTTCATTTGATTTTATCATTACATAATTAATTAAGACTAGGAAAATTTCTCATTTGCATACAATTATGTATACTGGTATGTGAATTAAAATTCTCCATGGTAAACGAAATTTAGAAACTACTCAAAAGTCTATCAGTTCATAAAGACTCAGCAAAGACTCTATGACCAGTGGTTAAGAGGGCCCAAAAAGGCTGACTATTTTCATGCAGTGCACAGGTCTCTCAGGTGCAGAACTGAGGCATCTGTGAGGGCTGAGGTCTGCCCAGAGTGCCCGGATTAACCTCCTGTCTACACCTTTCATTCTGCAGAGCTCTTGGCTTGTCCACAAATCAGCATTTCACAATTCCCTGCTAATGAATAGAGGGAACATTAAAATAATTCCTGTGCTGCAGAATTTGCCAAAAACCCAAACAAGTTAATCTATAAGGTGGTAGAGCGGGGTGTAACCGTGGATTTGTCTGTTGTGGAGTCAACAGAACAGCATTTTCCTGAAGAGTCATTCTCTGTGGCCACACGTCCACCTCCATCCTGTGAATGGCTTCCCACATTGGGACTGTTACTGAAACTGAACCACAGACTGATGAGCCATAAATTCCGTAACACACGGTGCCAAGGGAAGCAGTGGAGGGTAGAGAGCAGCAGGTCAAGCACAGGAAAGGATCAGATGCATGTGTGACACATGCAGATCATGATGCACAGGGAGCTCACCCCTGAGCACGGAGGCCCTGCAGGTGAGCAAGCTGCAGAGCTTCAGGCTTGTGACAAAGACCTGGGTTTTCACTCCTCCTCCCACCACCAAATTTGACACCATGAAAGGTCTCTTCCAGGTGGGACATGAACAGTGGTGTGGGTTGCTCCCCAAGACAGATAGGGAGACTCCCTCAGCTTTTGGGTGATTCCCAAAAGAAACTCACTAGATATTTCCCATCATGCCACAGCACATAGGCGAGCTGGTTCCTGCACAAAAGGGCCAAGCCTCCAGGTCCTTCCTAGTTTTGACTATTGTGCTCTGAACTGTGTATGACAATGACATTGTAACTATTCTTCATGCTGTTCTGCAATGAAACATCAAAGACTTCTTAAAATTTGATTAATGAAGGCCAGATCTGACCCCTTGGCTTTGGTCCATAAATTAGGGGCATCTTAATACTGAGTCTCTTGTCGTCAGAGCTCTTGGTTGTGATGAGCTCTGTTAATCTTGTTGGTGAAGAATTCATTAAATGGACCTCAGCTCTCCTTTCCTGATGTATATCATTGTCAGGTGTGTATAAAACCCGAAGAGCTAAATGTGAAATACAAATATGAAGCACAAAAGATGAAAACAGAGGGAAGTCACTGCAGATGGCACTAATTTTCCTACAATGTCTAGAAGAAGAAGATTGGGGCCATCAAGCAGGGGTGTTGGTACATATGTGTATTGCTGGCAAATGCTATTCTGAAGAGATAGAATCACAACACCAGGACTAAGGTGAACTTCAATATGAGAGCCATTTTCACAACACAAAACAAAGCCAATGTATGCTTTGAGGCTGCCATGGTACCACAGTCTCTAAGGAAGATGAGGGGAGAAGATTGCCATACATTTGAGCATAGCCTTGGCTACCTCGCAAGTTCAAGATCAGGCTACAAAGTGGTGCTCTTGGGAAAACAAATGAACCAACATGAAGAATGATGGATACAATATGATTAGCAAGTGCAGGTTTTGGTTGAACTTTTGGGGATATTGTTATTGTGTGCAAGATGTCCGTAATACACAATTGTTCCTCAATGGATAGCTAGCAGGAGAGAGGCATTTTGTATTTAGGAATAATCTTCAGAGAACAAGAGGAGAAGCTGGAGCTAGAAGATGAGTGACCACTCAGTAGGTGCACAAGGTCATGGGAGGACAAGTCTTTCACACAAGCATCTTTATTCCCCAATGATCCAAAACATCGCTATAAAATGAAGACAGAACATAAATGCTTATTTTCAGTTCCTGCTGGATCAGGTCAGGTGGGACTTGGATCATAGGGTTTCTTAGAGCAGATGGCAAATGAACCTCTGCTGAAAACAACAATGATGGTAAAGCAAGAGCATGGATGGCCCTGAAGGAGAGAGATCAGGGAGACAAAGAGGGACCTGTTCTCATGTTAGTCCTGCAGCAGCAGCAGCACAGCCTGGAAGGGAAAAGACTGAGGCTGGGGCACGAGTAGGGAGAAGAGGCTGATGGGAGCTGGTCTGTCACCAAGATGGTAGGGTCTTCTTTACCGTGCTCCCGCTATTCTTGTGAAACCAACTTCCCACTTATCACAGATTCAAACACAACTAGAATATAGGATGAGAAGTTGCTCTCAGTAGCACAAGGGACTAGAAATGCCCTGAACTCATTTTTCCTTTCACGTATGACGTGTGCACCCCACATGCAAATTCACCCTCCACCTCTAGATTCAAAATCCACTCATGGGCTCACAGCAGCATCCCCAGACAGGGCTGAAATCCTTCAGGAAGGTAGCGGCGTGGTCTAAAGATGAGACTGCTGGGTCTTCTCCTGTGCCTGGTGACAGCTCCTCACTGTGAGTGTCCTCAGTGTGGGACTTGGGATCTATGGGAAGGTTTGGAAAACTAGTGACTGACGGGAAGTTATTTATTGTCGCCAGGTGTCCTGTCCCAGGTGCAGCTGCAGGAGTCCGGACCTGGCCTGGTGAAGCCCTCGCAGGCCCTGTCCCTCACCTGCTCAGTTTCTGGATTCTCCATCACAACCAGCTATTACTATTGGAGCTGGATCCGTCAGGCCCCAGGAAAGAGCCTGGAGTGGATGGGGTACATAAGCAATGGTGGTAGCACTTACTACAACCCGTCCCTCCAGAGCCGCATCTCCATCTCCAGAGACACAGGCAAGAACCAGTTCTCTCTGCAGCTGACCTCTGTCACCGCAGAAGACACAGCCACCTATTACTGTGCAAGAGACACAGTGCTTTGATCCAAGTGTGAGCCCAGACATAAACCTCCCTTCAGGGAAACTCAGGACCAGCAGGGGGCGCTCTTCACACACTGCTCTAGGGAAACAGCTTTGCAACCCAGTGGACACAGCCTGGAGGGTTTTCTCTTCAGGTGATCAGAATCTCCATCACTAGCTCAGGCACAGAGATCTCAGGGATCTTCTATGTCGCTGATCCTCAAGTGTTATGTTTTTAACAATTAGCGTTTTGTTTTCCAAATATTTCCTTATGGATTGCACAATAAATTTTCAATGAAACCATTACTCAAAGGATTGCACTGTCTGGTTAGTTTTTAGATGTAGAAACACATAACCATGAAAATTATTTCTGTGTTCACTGCAAGTCTTTCCTCCATGCTAAGATGCATCTGTAGGTCACCTTATCCTGAAGTTCACATTCCAGTTCTTGTTCATACAAAGCCCTTTTTCTGAATGGATTCACATCATTCTCTGTGTTGATCTGAGTGTTCACCTGTTATTACAGCTGTTCATTTCCTCACCTGTAATGATATAGGGCGGTGCTTTGGATAGTGTGGGTGGATTCCTCTGTGCAGTGTGCTCTGTAGGTATCTCACTGTTAGAGACCGTCATGCTTTGACACATCTTGCAATCACATGGTACTGCCTGAGTAAGTGTTTCTGTGGCCCTCAGTGTTAATAATGCAGAGTCTCACTAACTCTGATGCAATGTGTGAAATAGTGTGTCTGTTCATATTTCAAAGTATTTTTGCTATACTTATGTTTCCCTGAATATTATTTGAAAGTGTACAAATCGTCTTTTCATCATGACTGGGGGCACTGTGGGCCATCTGTTAGTGGACATGGGAACTGTGAGAGGAATGACCATGCATCCATGAAGGAAGAAGATCTCCAGAGCACACTCATAAGCAGAGAGAAAGCCAAGGTCTCCCATGTGGGAACTAGGATGTCAGGTCTCTCTGTGCTCTCTGAGTCTTTGAGAACAAGGCTGGATCAGGTTTGGCCAGCTCTCCCACTCTGTGTGAACTGAATAAGATCCTTGGGACCACAGGGATTGTGGCCATGGGAAGATGCTGTTGGGGAGATTCCATAAGAGGCTCAGAAGGAATTGTGGTAAAGTGCACTCCCCAGTGTCTTATTTCTTCAAGTCAACCCAGAAAAATAGTCATTATTAAAGGCACAAGGCAGTTCATTTCTAATGATACAATGACCGATAACAGCAACAGCATAGTGTGGAATATTAACTCAAAGGAAAAGAAAAAATTCAGAAATTTCATAGTTAGCCATTTCAGTATCTATGATAGGTATCTATGACATAACATTTACCAGAGTTAACAATGAGGTCATGAGAAGGGACCATGCGATGAGGAGAGTGGTGAAGACAGAGAAGACAGGTGCTGCTCAACAGGAAAATAAAATAATGGTCCCAGTTGTATTTACAATCTGTCTCTCCCACCACAGGCCAAGAGTGCAGGGACTGTAGGGTGTGGCATGGTCAGAGAGGGTCAATGCGTGATCTCCAGTGTCATTTCCCAGAGTGTGCTCAGGAGTCAGCTTCATGCATTTGGTCCTGCCTTCTTCAGGGATGACAAGTGTGGCTCCTGGGTGTTCATGAGCAGTATGAGCTGCAGTGGTGATAATGTGGAGAGCAGGCACCATCTATGTCCCCAGTGTTCTGGGTGCTCACTCTCCAGATGCAGGAATTCCAAGGGTTATGGTTAATTGATGGCTCCATCCTGCCCCCAAAGCAAGCCCGAGAAATCTGCAGGTGTAGCAGTGAGTCCTGCAGAAGGGACAGCTGCAGAGACTCCCCAAGAAGGCAGCACAGAATAAGGGTGGGTGAAAGCCAGCAAGAGAGGCACCTGAGCCCCATGCCTTGTGGATCTGTATTGCCCTGTTTGCCAAAGACCCCAGGCTGCAGTGCCCTCAGCATAGGAGGCAGCGCTACGGGCTGCAGTTCACTCCCACATAGATGCTTGCACCCACTGTGTCCCTCAGGACCTGTGGATAGGGTCGCCATGACTTTGCTAGCTGTGAATTAAAGTCAAGATGACTTGAAGTCCAAAAGGGTTAATCAGAGTCTTTATGTATAATCTTGGTCTATTTAGGTTTGGTTTTTGTTGCTGCTTCTTACTTTTTTGCATCATCTCTTCACATTGGGAGTGTCCATCCTATGTCCGGCACATCATTGTATTTTGGAAGCACTTAACTTGTTTAATTTAATAAATATTTACTGTGAAGTCACATCCCAATTCTTATACCTAGTGGAATTTACATCAGACTTTTAAATTAGCACTGAACAGATTTAATAGTTTGGTACCATTTCAAAAGAGTAAAATGACTTTAGTGTGCGATCTACACAGGATGGATGACAGGATGGAAAACTATGATTTGAGGCCAAGAACCTCTCCATGTTTCTACACTGGAACTAGTCTGGAAGGTTTCATGAACACATGGCCTTTTGGGAAATTTACCTAGTGTCCCAATGTGATATTAAGGCTCTTGAGACAGGAGCTGATCCCTTTATTTCACTTTCTGCAGTGGAGGAACACAGTGTGAGTCTCTTCTGCCACTTAAGCGTGCAGACAGTAGACAAGATTTGGAGCTGCGCAGGTACTCACGGCAGACACCAAATCTGTTGCCTGTTCTTGAAACATGGGAGATTCAGAAATATGAGGAAAATATGTGTATGATAATGTAAATTGCTCCTTGTAGGTACATTTGTGACATCAGTAGCAGACATACACACATCTCAGTTTGCACTATGCTATATTTACACTCAGATGCTTCAGCACACATGGTCTTTAGAAGTCCCTGAATTTATTACAACCTAATCTTCCAATCACATGGCCTAGGTTGACCTTGACAGGCAGATGAGTCTTGATGTTGTTCACAGAAGCCTGGGGCTCCAGATTATTGATTTTTATTTACCTTGTAATTTTGTTCATTTTGTGTGCTTTAAATTTTAATTTTAAAATTTATTTCCTTTAAATATTGAATCTATTTTTTATGGTTGTTATTGTTTTTTGTAAGAGCTGATCATCTTTTTATCATGCCTCTACATTTTCCAGATGATGAGCACCTGTTTTTGTGATAATCAGAAACTTATAACATCTAAATAAACAGTGACAGATATACTGAAGAAGTAAACTGAAGTGAATTATGTGTCATTTCTGTTTGATGGTGATGAGCTGCCTGGAGATTGGATGCAGGAGGGAAGCAGGGGTGGGAGGGATTGCAGAAGAGTCTCAGGACACACTGAGGATGACACGTGTGTTCATTACTATGATTGTGTGTGTGTGATTGTGCAAGCATCCATGTGTGTTCACACTTCTCAGGTGCACACTTTGTACAGGGGAAGTTCATGTGTCACATCAACCACAGACAAACAATATCTCAACGTAAGTGTCAGGGCTTCAGCTCAGAGGCACAGCCCCTGCCTGGCAAATGTGATGCCCTGAATTGGATTCCTGGTAAGAGAGGGGAAAAGACTCTACTTACAGATACACAGTGAAAAGATTAATGACAGGAGACAATGAAAGGGTCACTAAAAGACATCCACATGACATCTGGCTCTGTTTTCTCTCAGCAAACAGCAGTATCTATCAAAGTGACCCATGTTCTCAGTACAAGAAGAAGGGAACAAAATTATCACCAGTGGCATCTGCTCTGTACAGGACCTGCAACATGAAAAAGCCTTTAGACATTTAGGGGAGCTCAGGCCCAGACAGTGGGGGGAACATTTACAGCATACCAGCTCTTCTATAGGAAAGGAAAAAATTTCCCACAGTTACATAATTATTGTGCTTCCAAAGCAGACCTATTTATTAGAAAAATGCATATTCTGTGCACATGAAAAAATAAAGGTACACAAACAGATAGATGAATACCACTACATCAGCTCACGAAGTGATTTCATAGTCTGTTGAGTCAGATCATTGGTACCAAACTTCCTCAGCACACTCACATCAGATGTGGGCACTGCCCTATCTGAGTTGTTCATTACCATAACTGGGTATATAGCAGGAGGCCATGCAAATATGGCTTCCCTCTGCTGATGCCAACCAGTCCAGCCCTGACCTTGGGGCTTTATATTAGCACTCAGCCTTGCATGGGCAGCTGTTCCCACTCGGTGAACAAGTGTGAGCACAGACGGCTCACTATGGCACTTGGGCTGAGCTGGGTTTTGCTCTTTGCAATTTGGAAAGGTAAATTGCTTAGAACAAAAGATACTGTGCTTGTCAGTGGACATGAGTGGGATAAACAGGGTACCTTTGCGATGGCTTCCTGAGCATGATGTCTCTGTGTTTGCAGGTGTCCAGGCTGAGGTGCAGCTGGTGGAGTACGGGGGAGGTTTGGTGCAGCCTTCGGGGTCCCTCACCCTCTCCTGTGTGACCTCGGAGTTCCCCTTCAGCAGCTATGCCATGGGCTGGATCCGCCAACCTCCAGGGCAGGGGCTTGAGTGGCTCTCACTCATCTATCACGATAGTAGTAAAATAAACTACGCAAATTCTGTGATGGGTCGATTCACCATCTCCAGAGACAATGGCCGGAACACGCTGTACCTGCAAATGAACAGCCTGAGAACCGAGGACACGGCCCTGTATTACTGCGCAGCCTACACAGTGAAGAGACCTCAATGTTGAGCCCAGACAAAAATCTCCGTGCAGTGGAGCTCACCCCCAGCAGGGGTCGCTATGATCCATGGAGAAACAAGCAGGGCCAAGGAACAGGTGCAGAGCAGGAAGCAAGAGTGAGAGGGCTTCCTTGGGGCCTCTGAGGTTTCCCTTCTGCATTAATTCAGCACCTGATCTGACCCTGCGAGGCATCAGCTGCAGTGAAGTATCCAACTCCAAGTCAACATCATGTGTTCTATTTAATTGCATAGGAATTTCACCTACTGGGTAAACATGACTTGGACCAATCTCAAGGTAAGTGGCAAATTTTGTGAAGTTAGTTTTCTTTTGAATATCTAATCATCATCACCATCTAAAAATCCATCTGTGTATTTCATCCCAGTGATAAGGAATTGTCTCATGCATCAATAAATGCTTCAGATTGGAAATTAACTCTTTCACATCCCTCTCTGTTTTTAGAGCATGCAGCTCTGTCTTCCCCAAGAGCAGCACAGGAGATCTGTGAGGTGGGCTCAGCCCCAGCCGCACATGGAAGATGATGTCAAACCCTAAAGGACTCCAGAAATCACCATGTCTCTCTCTGTGTCACAGGAGGTGCTGTTAGAGAAGATTTGTGTGGACTGGTGTGTAGAAGAAGAGGCACAGCCACACTCTCTCCACCTGCACTGTCACAGTGTTCAGCCTTGGCTGCTGAGTGGACAAGAAAGATAACTTCTGGACATGACTTGGTTCAATCCAAAACGTCCACAGCAGCTGCATATTCGCAGTCCAGCCTTAGGATATGAGATGTGATCTGAGCATTTGTAATTGTTAATTTGGAACTCAAGGGTGTGAAAAGAAAGAATGAGAAGTAAACATTTCCTCAGGTGTTTTGGGCACAGGGTAGGGAGCATTCAGGCCCATCTAATCCATGCCATGTGCTCCTCTAATTCATGCTGGATTATTGGAGGCTGTGAGAACACACTGGCTGAAGCAAACAATTTCTGAAGATAACTTGCTTGCATTGCCAATTTCGTCTTGCAGTCCTGCTCTAAAGCTAACCTTTTCATTTGAGGAGTCTGAAATTTTGTGGCCAGTATCTTTTCCAGTTCTCACACTCACTTTTGGCCATTTTCTCCTCACAATATCTTCTTTCTTTTGATTTATCATGCAGAATTGGAAAGGGAGGAAGGAGGAAGTCTAGATATTAGAGGCTGATGCAGGGAGGACATCATGGCTTCCACAGGGAAGATCTATTGGAACAGCACACAAATGACCCTTGGGACTGCAAAAGGAGCTGAACAAAGGTCATCCTGATTCCTCAAGAATCCAAATGTCAATGCTGAGACTGGGAACCAATGTTTAGGATGTGTTAGTAATACAGTGGGCTGTATTACTGAGAGTATCCACTGTAACGCTGTGAGCCTCCATTTGAAGATACTTATGTTCTTCCAGAAACCAACCCTGGAGCTTAGCTATGTCTCCATCCAGATTTTTATGAAAGGCACCCTGGAGAGGACCTGGAAACTCCTCTTAAGTCTCAGAATGATTAAAAAGATTGGGAATACTGTACAGTAAACACATCACAGTGTCACAGTTAGATTGACTCTGTGTTCATTGGTTTTGGTGTCATTTGCTAAGCCAGTTGACAGAGGCCCCAAAGGTGAGAAGACTGTAAAATTTCATTATCAATATGATGACGAAAGTCATCATTGGAGTCATCATTGGAGTCATTAATTCCAAGACAACATTTTGGAAATAGGCAAGCCTAGTTTGAGCATTTTGGAGAGAGTGAGTTGAAGTGCCCTCTGTAGCTATAAAAGCAGTTAGTGATGAATATAATTATTGACCAATTTCAACATGTTGTAATACAATACAATTTTTTAAAAACAGCAATCTAACTCTAAGAATTAATAGTGTACTTCCATTGCTGACAGAAGTTTAAATACATATTTCTATCCTTTCCTGTCATCTTTGTCTAAATTATTACATTAACTCACTACATCCCTAGAGAGCCCTCCGGCCTCCTCCCTCATGCCTGCCTGTTTCCTTTTCTGTACACTGTCATCCCAGCTCTGCCGTTCTAGGCTGGGCACAGCCTGGCTGAGCCTCAGCCCAGGCTAATGCTGGTTTTGCTCAAGGATGCTGGCTCTGGTTGCTTCGTTTCCCCAGCCTCAGTGTCACAGTGTGGATCAGAGAGCAGCATGGAGGTGTGGAAACAGCTTGGGGTGGATCCACATCCACTGCTTCCCTCACTCCTTAGAATCACGTCAGAGACCCCATAGCAGGTGGGAGATGGGATGATGAGTGTCCACTGGGAAGGAAGCTCTCTTACAATTTGAAAACCTGTATCTCTGTCTATGAGGCCATGCCTTAGTAGGGCATGGACACAAATCTCAGGCAAATAACTGGCTCCTCCCCTCTGGGGAGCCCTCCTTTTGCATGGGCTGAGCATGTTACAAGGTGAGGACCTTGGCCCTGCTGAATCCCATTGTTAAAATTCTGATCTTCTTAAGTTGACAAAATATATCAACCATAACTGGTAGGGAACAGAGAGGAGGCGGGAGCCTTGCTGGAATCAGTACTGCAGAAGGAAGGACCAGAGCAAGAGAGAATGTGAAGAGCTGGCTGGGTGCTCAGGAGTGTGAAGTGGCTCTGATCTCATAAAGCTGGGATCTCACATGGACAACTTCCAACACTAGATTTTGAATGTGTCCTCTCTTACCAGAAATAAACACAACTTTAAGAGAATACATCTCCCTGAGATAAGTATAAGAACAATTCTCACACTGTCCCTTTATATTAAAGAGTCTTGATATGCAAATTATCATTCAAGTTCTAGGTCAAACACCACCTCTGGGCTGTGGGAGCTCATAGGTTTCTCCTGAGACCTGGCTGGAAAACGCAGAGCTCTGGTCTAAAAACAGGAGGCTGCCAGGGCTTTTCCTGTGCCTGGTGACAGCTTCCTGAGGTGCATGTCAGTGAGCCTCAATGGATCCAGGTAGAGGTTATGAAAATATGTGAAATAATGACATTTATGTACAGGTGTGATGTCCCACATGCAAATACAGCAGTGTGGACCTGGCCTGGTGAAGCCCTTACACACCCTGTCTCTCACCTGCTCAGTCTCTGCATTCTCCTTCCTAACCAGTGGTGACTGGTGGTCTTGGATCTGCCAGACCTCAGGGAACAGGCTTCAGTGAATGAGAAATAGATTATTATGGTGGTATCAGACCATCATAATAACCCTTCTCTCCCTGGCTGTATCCCGATCAGCAGAGACACAGCCAAGAGGCAGTTTTCCTACAGTGGAGCTCTCTGAACCATGAGGACAGGGCCATGTTTAACTCCACAGTGAGGGGTCCTCAGTGTGAGCCCCGCCACAAAATTCCCTGCAAAGTTGCTTGGGACCAGCAGCAGATGCCCAAGACACATGGAGCATGGAAATCAATTTTAGAGAAGTTGAAAAATGTGAAGGATTTTCTGTGTACTTGACTGTCTTCTCTCCTAAGACACTGGGGCACAGACTTTCCAGGGCAATTTTCTTTATCTTATCCTACAGTATTTTTTGTTCATGGCTGTAGGATTTTTGTTTTTTAACATCTACTTTATGAGAAGATGCACTTAGTTATTTTCGATGAAATGCTTTTTTTTTTAAACTGAAGAAAAAAATGTGCATTTAGAATTAGCCAGCGGGACTCAGTTTAGATGATCCCAATTTTGTTGGCAACAGCCAAAGCATCAGGCCTGATTAGGGTATTGAATTTGGCCACGTCGCTGTCCTAGAGCTTCTTCACAGCTTGCTTGATCTGGTGCTTGTTTTGCCTTGACCTCCACGTTGAACACGGGTGTGTTGTTATCCTCTATCTTTTTCATAGCTGACTCCATGGTCATGGAGAATTTAATGATGGCCTAGTGGTCAAGCTTGTTCCTCCTGAGGGCACTTTTCCGAGGGTATTTAGGCTGCTTCCAGAGCCGCAGTGTCTTGGGATGGTGGAAGGTGGGTAGACATGCAAATCTTCTTTTTGTGGCTGTGGATGCCTTTCAGCAAGATCTTCTTGCTTGGCCTTCAAAGCTTTTGCTTTGGCTTCAGCTTTGGGTGGGGCAGGAGCTTCTTTCTTTGCCTTTGGTGCCATCTTAGCAAAAAGAAAAGCCTTTTTTTACGACCCAGGTGACTACACAGAGTAACACAATGTTTAGCCTAGAAACACTTAATGATTATTAACCCCCTATTAAGTACACATCATCTGCCATCCACCATCAGGCACATCTCAGCCTCATCCATTTCTGGTGCATGCCAAGCCATTTTGCTCAGCATGTTTGAGTGAAAATCTCTATGTTGATGTGTTTGTTCATAGATTGCTGTGCTTGTGACAAACTCCTGGATGTGGTTGGCAAAACTGAATCAGCCTCTTTTTTGTCTGTTAGAAAATCAGATGAGGCCATGTGTGGTGGACTAAAAAAATGGAGGTAAACTTCAACACCAGTTGAACTGAGTCAGCATGGGAATGAGTGTAGATGGTCCACCTGAGGAAAGTTGTCAGCATAAAAAGAGACCTGCAGAGGAACAGCATTGTGGGTTCTCCTAAGTGTTGCTGCTGTTTGGAGCCATTGGTTCTCCTGGAGGAGCTCGGCGTGCTGGCTCCACAGACATGAACTTGACTGTTAGTATCAAAGTTGCTTGGGACCTTGTCACTTAGGATGCTTGTGGTCCTTTTGGGGGAAACCCAGGTTATTATTTTAAGCATCATTTCTTGGCTCCAGTGCAAAATCCTCAACCAACTAGCATGGGTCCTTCACCCCACCTGCATAGATTTTCTAGCTTTTACCACTGACCTTTGGGAATTCCCAGTACAGGTCCATAAAACAGAATTTTATGAATCATTATTATGGTCTCTAGGCCCCCAGTTGGGCATATGGTAGGCATTGTCATGGCCTTTACGTTTTCAGCTGCCCTCATGCATTTTATTGCCATGGGATCCAGACCCTTGGCTGCAATTTCTAGGTCTTCAGTGTGTAGACAGATTTCCTGTACTTTCTTTTGTATTTGACTCTTGGAGTGACTATCATAAATAATAGTATAATTATGTGTCCTGTATTGTCTTGCCCTCCTTGAAAACTCTTACACAACACCATGTGTGTTTCCTGGTGAGAATATCCTCCCGAGGTGCCTGTTTGAGCAGAGCTGACAGAGTCAGGCCTCAGGTAGGAAAAGTATGTTTTAATGGTTTCCCAGTTTTCTTCTTTCCCTTAGGAGCCTTATCCAGGTCTTAGCTCAAAGAACAATGTAACTTGTAGTTGTTATGTCCACAATTTCTCCTACTTGTCACTTGTGAATGATGAGTCATGGAAAAGCTGAGTAACTTGATGTAGTGCACAGGTGTCTCAGATGCAGACCTGAAGTACCCAGCGTGTTTAACTGTGAGAACACAGCTCTGCCCAGAGTGCCTGGAGTACCCTCCTGTGTAAGTGTGTTATTCTTCAGGGCTCTGGTTTGTGCACACAGTGGCATTTCACAGCTTTCCACTAATGAATAGAGGAATCAGTAAAATAATTCTTGTGTTATAGAGATCTGTCAGAAATATAAACAAGAGTATACAGAGGTGAGCAGAGCAACATGTGACCATCAGTTAAATCTTTCAAAAAGGAAATAGAGAAACTGTTTCCTACAGTCCCTCCCTGGGTCACGCATCCTCCTCCATACTGTGAGTAGCAGCCCATGGGGGCAAAGTACTGCAATGGAAGCACAGGTGAATGAGCGAGAAATGCACTAACACATGCTTTCAAGAAAATCCATAAAAAACAAAGAGCAGCAGGTGGAGCATACGATAGGGGCTGATATGGGTGTTAGCATCACTGGTCTCACTCAGGGAGCCCCATCCTGCCCACAGAGGACCTGAGAAGGTGAACACATTACAGAGATTTATACTTGAGATAAGGCCCTGGGTTTGCAGCCCCATCCATATCTCCACTGTCAAAACAATGGACAATCATCTGCCTGATTGGGCCATGGATTCTGGTGCTCACAAGGAGAGAGAGAAAGGCCCTTTGTCAGATGTGTATTTCCCAAACTGATATTCTTAGACATTTTCTTTCAAGACACAGCACATGTTTTAGGCAGTTCCTGCACACAAGTGCAGGGATTGAAAGTGCCTCACTACTAATTTATCTTGTGCTCTGAACTGGATATGGCAATGATATTGTAAGTATTCTTCCTATTATTCCAGAAGTTAACATCAAAGACTTCCATGAAAATTTGCTAAAATAAGGCAGACCTGAGCAGTTTGTTTTGGTTCAGATGATCATTGCATCTAAAGAGTGAATGTCTATTCTTCAAGGCTACTAGAAGGGATGAGCTCTGTTAGTCTTGTTGGTGAGGAATTCATTAAATGCACCTCAACTCTCCAGTCTTGAAGATCATCTTTGTTAGGTGTGTGTGTGGATTCTGAAGCTGTTGAACATGGAATGGAAACATGGAACATAAATGTAAAAACAGAGCGATGTCACCAGGGTCCAGGACTAAATTTCTAATGATCATTAGATGAAGATGAATGCTGCCACTAAACAGGAACCCTGGAACACATGCACATGGCCAGCAAATGGAAGTGTTTGGAGATAGAAGCAAAAGTTTAAGACTAGTATGAACTTGAATTTGAAAACCATTTTCCCAAAACAAAACAAAGGACATATACATGTTGAACCATGCATGTTGTCACAAGCCTCTAATTCTGGCTCTTGGAAAAATAAGGGAAGAGAATCACAATACATTTCAGGCCATGTTTGGCTACCGGAGGTCAGCGTCAGTCTTAGCTCCTGTATTTCAAATTGGTGCTAACTTTCAAAAAAGTGAACCAACATAAATAATGATGACAACAATATGGTTAGCAAGTGCAGGTAAAGGTTGAATTTTATGGACACTGTCATTGTATTCAAGGTTTCCATAATACATAATCATTCATAACAGAAAGCTACCATGAGAGAGGCATGTGGAGTTTAGGAATAATCTCAGAGGATAAGAGGGGCAGCTGAGCCTAGAAAGGAAGTGTCATCCAGTGGCTATATTTGGTCATGTGAGGACATGTCATTCCACACGAATATCCTTCTTCTCCTCTCCAGTGAGTTAAAATATCTCTGTAAGGTAAGCACAGACCACACAACCCTTTTACAGTTTATGCTGGATATGATCAGGTAGGGCTTGGATCACAGGATGATTTACAGCATTTACAGCAAGTGGCAAAAAACCTCTCCTGACAACAATCACAGTGGAGCAAGGTCTCAAGCAGCATGGATGGCCCTGAAGGAGAGAGGTCAGGGAGACACAGAGGGACCTGTGCTCATGTTCGTCCTGCAGCAGCAGCAGCAGCAGCAGCAGCAGCAGCAGCAGCACAGCCTGGATGGGGAGAGACTGAGGCTGGGGCACGAGTAGGGAGAAGAGGCTGGAGGACACTGATCTGGGATCAGGACTTTGAGGCCAGCACTGTCCTGCTTCCATTATTCCTCTGAATCAAATTCCTACTTACTAAAGATTCTAACCCAACTAGAATTCAAGTTAGGAGGTGGCTGCAGCAGCACAAAAGGACTAGAAACATCAGCTTCTCCTTCATATATGAAGTGCACATCCCACATGCAAATTCACCCTCCACCTCTAGATTCATAATCCGCTCTTGTCTATGGGTGTTCACAGCTCCATCCCCAGACAGGGCTGAGGTCTCTCAGGAAGGCAGGGGTGTCGTCTAAAGATGAGATTGCTGGGTCTTCTCCTGTGCCTGGTGATAGCTCCTGATGGTGAGTGTCCTCAATGTAGTACTCGGCTCTATGGGAAGGTTTGGAAAGCTGGTAACTGACAGGAAGGTCTTTTTTATTGTCCCCAGGTGTCCTGTCTCAGGTGCAGCTGCAGGAGTCCGGACCTGGCATGGTGAAACCCTCTCAGACCCTGTCCCTCACCTGCACAGTCTCTGGTTACTCTATCACCAGTACTACCTGGAGCTGGATCCGTCAGCCTCCAGGACAGAGCCTGGAGTGGATGGGATATATAACTAGCAGTGGTGGCACTAACTACAACCCGTCCCTCCAGAGCCGCATCTCCATCTCCACAGACACAGGCAAGAACCAGTTCTCCCTGCAGCTGAAGTCTGTTACCGCAGAAGACACAGCCACCTATTACTGTGCAAGACACACAGCGGTTTGATTCAAGTGTGAGCCCAGACATAAACCTCCCTGCAGGGAAACTTAGGACCAGCAGGTGGCGCTCGGGATACACTGCTGTAGAGAACCAACTTCAAAGCTCTGTGGTGACAGCCTGGAGGGTTTTCTCTCCGTGTGATCAGCATCTTCATCACCAGCCCAGGCACAGAGGTTCCAGGGATCTTTTACATCTGGGATCCTAAAGAGTTATATATTCATGAATCAGGCTTTTGTTTCCCCATCTATTTCCTTGTGGATTTTTTCACAATTCAACTAGTTTGATCAGTTTTTAGGTGTTGAAATATTTAATGATGGAAATTATTTTCATTGACTGCAAGTCTTCCATCATCCATCGGGTGCATCTACAGAGCATTTTATTTTGGGATCATTTCCCACTTCCTCTTTATGAAAGCACTTTTTATTTAAAGGCAGGTATTTCATGCTACATGTTGATCTGAGTGTTCTCCTGTTATTGGAGCTGTTTTTCCTCACCGTTGGCAATATAAGGCCAAGCCTTGGGTAACATGGGAAGATTCCTCTGTGCATGGTCTTCTGTGGGATTTTCATTGAAGAATGATGCTGTCACATATCTTGGAATCTTATGGCCCTGTCTGAGCAAGTATTTCTCTGGAACTAGGGGCCAATAGTGCTTAGTCTTGGAAATGCTCATGCAATGTCTCAAACATTGTGTCTATTTGTATTACAAAGTGGATTTCCTATATTTCACTTTACCTCAATAAGATTTAGACATCTAAAAAATGTGCTTTCAGCATTATCTGGGGGCACTCTCATCCACTTCTTGTTCATCTAAGTTGGTCTTGTAAAGTAAATGGAATGGCCATGCATCTACGAAAGAGCCAGACGTCCATAGTAGAGTTAAGACCACAGAGAAGGCCAAGCTCTACCTAGGCTGGCACTAGGAAGTCAGCCCTCTTTGTGCTCTCCTCAGTGCTTGAGGACCAGCCTGCATCAGGGAGGACTATGACTCTCACCTCATGAGAATTGACTGAGAGCCTTGGGATCAGGGAGAGTGAGAACATTAGGAAATGATGTTGAGAAGATTCCCTGAGAGGCTCAGAACAAGATATAATCCACAAGACCACTCCCCAGTGACTTATTTCCTCAAGACAATCAACTGCACTACACTGGGGAGACTTTCCTTATTCTTTTTTTTTATTTAAAAGAGAATAAAAGAATAGGGGGCAGTACAGAGCAGATCACAACAGGACAACATAGGCAACACAGTACTTTACATTAAGTCAACTGGACATCAACACTATCTAACACCATATCTCTTACTCTGCTATAGTTGAGCATAGTTTCAATTACAATAATATCAAACATAACACAATAGTATAAAGCCATGCATAGAGTGAAAGAATTACAGGGCTTTCTGAACCGAATAACAGAAAATGATTAATGGGTACTATAATACCTCATTTTTGATAAAAAAGAAAAAAACTTGTTTGAACTATCACACATATTCAAATTCCAATAAGACACAGTGTGGCAGATAGAACCAATGGTAGTAGAACAAAAAAAGCATGGTAGGACTTCTAAGAAGGATAATATTAAATCAGCAATAGCTGTCATAATGTTTTCTTCAAAACAGCTGTTCATATCATCACGTATGATATAGTCAAACAAAACAGGATAACACCATTCCAACTGATGATTTAAAACTTTGAAAGACTTTGAAGCCATGAGTTGGGGCCTCATGCTTACCATAAAGTCTTAAATACTCTTATCAAATCTCATATTAGGGAGATTATATGGTATTTACCCTTGTGAGTTTGGTTTATTTCGCTTAAGAGAATGGTCTCAAGTCGTGTCCATTTATTTATATGTGATCATTCTTTATAGCTGAGTAGTACTCCATGGTATAAAAATGCCACAACTTTTTTATCCATTCCTCAGTTGATGGGCACTTAGGTTGTTTCCAAGATCTGGCTATTACAAATTGTGCTGCTATAAACATGGGTGCACATGCATCACTGTGGTATGATGTTTTCAGTTCTTCTGGGAATATGCCTAGAAGCGGAATAGCTGGTCAAATGGGCCTTCCATACCCAGGTTTTTGAGGAATCTCCAGACTGACCTCCACAGTGGCTGCACCAGTCTACACTTCCACCAACAGTGCAGAAGAGTTCCTTTTTCCCCACAGCCTCTCCAACACTTGTTGTTGGTAGTGTTTTCTATCCTGGCCATTCTTTCTGTAGTGATATGGAATCTCAGTGTGGTTTTAATTTGCATTTCTCTCATGACTAATGATGATGAACATTTTTTCATGTATTTATTTGCCATTCCTATTTCTTCATCTGAGAACTGTGTATTCATTTCAGATGCCCATTTTTAGATTGGGTCTTTGAATTTGAAGGGTCTGATTTTTTTTAATTCTTTATAAGTTCTAGACAAAAGTCCTTTGTCTGAGGTGCTGTCCATGAAGATTTTTTCCCAATTTGTGGGTTTTCTTTTCACTCTGCTGGAAACCTCTTTTGACATGCAGAAACTCTTTAATAAGATGTGGTCCCAGTTATTGATTCTGGGAAGTACTTCCTGTGTACTTTGGTTTTTGTTCATTAATTCTCTTCCTACCCCTATATCTTTGAGGTTTTTACCTACTTTGTATCCAGCAGTTTTAGTGTTTCTGTTTTAATATTTAGATTTTAGTTTACATTTTAGTTTAGTGTATGGTGATAGACATGGGTCTAGTTTTAGTCTTCTGCATATGGACAGCCAATATTTCCAGCACCATATGTTAAAGAGACTGTCATTCTTCCAGTGAGCATGTTTGGCCCCTTTATCAAAGATGAGGTGGTTTAGTGAGTTTGCGGTTGTGGTTGTATCTTCCAATCTATCCCACTGATCCTCGGGTCTGTTTCTATTCCAGTACCATACTGACTTTATCACTGTAGCTTTGTAGTATAATTTTAAGTCGGGGATTGTGATGCCTCCTGCCTTGCCTTTGTTGCTTAGAATTGCCTTGGCTATTCTAGGTCTCTTCTGGTTCCAGATGAATTTTAGGAGTGATTTCTCTAGATCTATGAGGTATGTTAGTGGTATTTTGATTGGGATTGCATTGAATCTGTATAGTAATTTTGGGAGAATGGCCATTTTTGCAATGTTTGTTTTTCCTATCCATGAACAGGGGATGTCTTTCCATTTTCTGAGGTCCTCTTCAATTTCCTTTTTCAGGGTATTATAATTTTCACTGTATAGCTCTTTTACTTCTTTCATGAGATTAATTCCTAAGTATTTCATTTTTCTGGATGCTAGTGTAAAGGGTGTAGTTTTTCTTATTGCTCTCTCAGTACTTTTGTTGTTAGTGTATAGAAATGCTATTGATTTTTGTGTCTTGACTTTGTATCCGGCTACCTTGCTGAATTTGTTAATTATATCTAGGAGTCTTTCAGTAGAGTTTTGGGGGTCTTCTATGTAAAGTATCATGTCATCTGCAAATAATGATAATTTAACTTCCTCTTTTCCTATCTTT